>VMBQ01003799.1:0-93141 GCA_007657795.1 Dreissena rostriformis | reverse complement strand
GTACCATATTCGGCCGAATATGGTACAAATGTACCATATTCGTTTTTGTACCAAATACGGTCCGACAGAGCACATTGATAAATACATACGTCCTTTTGTTGCTTTGCAATTGTCCGCCGCTTGAAGGTCTTGTTCACCTTTTGTCAAAAGGACTATGTAAAACAAGTCATAGATTCTAACAATAATGTATTAATCACATGTTTGTTAAAGCTAGTGAAGTAACAATACTGATAAAGACACATACTAGTTATATCGTTTTTGTGCGTGGATAATCCCCTTTCAAAAAAAAGGCCTAGGCAAACAGCGTAGACCCAGATGAGACGCCGCATAATTCGGCGTCTCATCAGGGTCTATGCTGTTTGCTTAAAGAAATTTCCGTAAGAAATATTCTAAACTTGGTAAAATAATAAGTCAGAGAAAATGTAACTCAAAAGCCTGTATGGTGCAGTGGTAATGGGAAGATGTTTTATTCCAGAGGCCCCGCGTCCCGTGGAAGGTTATTGTTTTATAACTTTCTTCTATTGCATATGTAATTTGCGTCAGTATTTCAGACTTTTCCAAATATAAGATTTTTGTTCCTAAATTTATTAAATGACAGTTTAATAAATACAAAAAATCTGTGAACAGGTTCCTTTAACTTAATGATTATGAACACACGGGTTTCAAAATGTCAGTTTGCACTTTTAAACTTGAACACAAAACATCGAAGCAAAGTGTATCACGATCATATTAATATCCGTAGTGTTTACTAGTATACGTGTGGTATAGCTCGATTCTCTTGGGACGAAGGATGTTGTTTCCGCGCTGTTATTTTTTTGTTATATCAACCCACCAAAAAAAAAACAACAACAAAAAAAAAACAGTTCTAAACATCAGAAATGCGGTAAATTAATACTTACTTATCCTTTTATTCAATGGAAGTGTGTTTTACAGTCTGTGCATGGAGCATGCGCTTTCCCNAAAAAAAGAATACAGTAAATGTATAGTTTTGTGTTGTGGAATTGTCAGTGTTGAGTCTTCCGACCACCTTTACTCTGATGCTAATAACTAATTAGTATTTTTATAAAGAGGAAATTATATTTATGAATTTACATTTATTGGTACTAAATTGCAATATTATTCAGGTGTTTTAATGTTTGTTTCGGATTTATTTATCAATTTATTGACTTAACAAAAGCCCTTTATATATGTTATACGTTGCTGTAACCAGTGCTTTTTGCCAACCAGTCAGTGCGCATGCGCGGAAAATTCCGAATGTAAACAATAACATTCAACTGGTCTATATGGCTGCGCCCATATTATCGATTCTGGGATTGTCTATAGGCACCGTGGTATTGGACTCTTCCTGAATTCCAGAGCGATGATCATTGATGAGATCATCTGCGATACGCGGGCGTTGCTATGACAGAGTTTTATTGCTTTAGGAGAGCAAACACATTCGATGCGTTTTAAGCTAGTAAAATAATAAAACATGGGTGAACATATACACAAAACTGCGGAGCTAAGGAAGGTAAGACATATGTGTAAATTATAACATTTTTATTCGCATAAGCTTGAATTCTGCTTGGACTTCTGAAGGAACAATTGCTACCATTTCAGCAGTTTGTTACAATATAATTAAAACATACACGTAATTTATATTTCTAATAAGTACAGCCGATCGTATGGTTTACTATCAACGGTGAGTCGGATAATTAAATGTCGTTTAAATCATCGATACAAAAAGCAATTTGACAGTGAGCAGTATTGTTTTATTTACCATCGTCTCACACCGAGTATGCGGATACTTTGATAACAACAAAAGCCACGCGCGAGAGCTGAGTTCTTCACCTTTTTTTTGCATTTATGTTTTGTTCATTTGGTTTTCAGACACGAAATATTATTTGGTCGATTAAAGGTGTAGCACTTCGTATTGCGAAGAAAGAAATTCGCGGAAAAACGGTGGATTATATATTTAAAAAAAAACGCTAAAATAATATCGATAATCAGCATGAATTTGGATGATCAGTATATATTTCAACAAAATAAAAAATACTGGAAAATAACTCAAGAACGTGCTAAATATTCGAAATAAAAGATCAATATGTCCATTTAATAATGTTACAACATGTTACATTAAAGTTTACTAACGAATTTGAGCAAATTCAAATGTTTAAAGCGTCGCATGCACATTTTTCATGGTCACTTCGTTAACCGATCTTCTCAATGACAATGGCACTTCGATTCCCGATTACTCGACACTTTTTACCAGATATAACCCACTCTTTTTTTAGTGATTCAGAAATGCAGAATTCGCGATGGAATACTGTTATAGTAAGCAGGCAATACATACAAATGTATGTACTTATGTAAATTTAAAACGAATTACCGAAACATTTTCTTATCCCTTTGGAATATGATTATGATTTTGCATAAATGTGAAATGTGAAACTTATTCGATATGTCTGATAAGTACAGTCTATATGACCATATATTTATGACCATAATTATATGAGTCAGTATATAAAACAGTTGGATAAGTTGCAGGGACAACTAGGATAAGTTGCAGGGACAACATTTGTTCGTCCGAATGTAATGTTTCCTTTTTTTATATAAAAACCACGATGAATCTTTATACATTTTTTCGAGCATGTCGCAAGAATGATGTTTCTCTGGATTTGCACAATTGAGCCTTCATGGCCATCATGGCTCTATTGTTTAATATTTGAGGCGCGCTCTGTCAAAAGGGGGTTAAATTCATGTGCGTAAAGTGTCGTCCCAGATTAGCCTGTGCGGTACGCACAGGCTAATCATGGACGACACTTTCCGCCTTAACTAGATTTTAGCTTAGAAGGGACTTCCTTTAAGCGGAAAATACCATAGAAGCGGGAAGTGTCGTCCCTGATTAGACTGTGCGGACTGGACGACAATTTACGAACATGCATTAAACCACCTTTTCACAGAGCGAGGCTCATTTATATTGAACATCGAATACTCATACGTCAGGCAGCTTTTTTAATGTCGACAAAAGTATCTCGTCTTTTATGATAAGTAGATACGCGCATAATCAAACCTATTCAAACATATAAGGATTCAGTAGCTTATCTCAAATGTACATTCAGCCAGTCGTTCATACGAGTGGTTATCGTAGAATCGAGAGAACATATGTGCCGCGCTCTTTGAAAAGGGGGTTAAATGCATGTGCGTAAATTATCTTCCCAGATTAGCCTGGGTATTTTCTATTCTCTTTTTAATTTTGTGGCTACGCATTAGTATCTTCTTGATGATGCGATTCTAATGAGCACCAACGACATAGGATTTTATGAAGAACAAAGGTGTATTTGCCTCTTAAAGACCCCTTCACTACCGTTATCTATAGCCCTGCTATAAGTATAATTAAACACGATTGTGTTGATCCACATGATCCGTTGTATTTTCATTTCTCTGAATCTCAAGTTCATTTTGTAGACAATTATTTCCGGTCGTTACTTGAAATATATTTCTTCAGAAATAAGCATTTTAATCTTATTTTAAAATTACAATTATAATATTAATAGTATAAATTATATTAACTAAATATTGTGATTTTTGAAAACGAACAACACCATTGGTTATATTTCACTCGTGTTTGTAATTTAGTTATGCATAGATTCCCAATGTGTCGCGCTTGACTATGCAAATTGATTCCGTACTTAAAAATATTTGGTAAGAATAGCAATAATATACATTTATGCATTTCAGATAGAAGATAAAACTCGGTTATTAGATTGCCAAATTTGTTGAAAGTCTCCTTTATCCGAAGTGCCCTTTATTGGGTATCACAGATTCTGCAACTTCATGTATACCACCTATTAAAACATGCTCTATCTTCGTTTATATTTCATTGAATACTATCAAAATTTCAGTATTTGAAGCACAGTGATTACTCTACATTATGGAATAGAAAACAATTTCTTGCAATATTTAAAAGTAGTTTTATTATGTTGAAATGTTTACTGTTCATCGAGTTCATGCTGTTTTCCACCGAATTTTCTATTTTTGGGTCAAAAATCTACCACTCTTCCGTGATTTTTTTTCTTCCCAATACAAAAGGATACACAATTTATCAACTCGACCATGTGCCTTTTTCTAAAAAACTAATATTTTGGATATAACTTTCACAAAAACTGAGGAACTTACCTCTCGCGCGTGACGTTNTTAAGTGCTTCTTGAAGGGAATGTATCTTTAAATACGATGTTTAACTAAGATAGAGATATTAACTTGTTTGATATTTTACAGTTTGCTTACCTGATTTCATACATGTGCTTATCGGAAAGAAAGATTAAACGTCTTATTATTTAACACTATACAATTATAATACATTTGTATTAGTTAACATTCTTGTTTGTCTATTTGTTCTACTTTACATGCTCATTCAACGCCCAAGAACTAAGTACATGTACAATATCCATATTTTACAACTCATGGAAATTTATCGGTATTACTAGCTTGGTATCAAAGTAGTACATCGTATTAGTAAAAAGGTTCGAACACTAAAACTGCATGTTTACATTATAATGCATGCATCATATAATAGGATTATCAAAAAAAATTAAATACAAATAATACATACCTTACTATATATAGTAACACATTTGTACATTTGTTCATGCCATTATCACCATTGCGGGGTCATTACAAACTTCAACATTTCTGTGTAACATATGCAGTGCACAAATCCAAACTCCAAGAGAGCACCATCAGCTGAAACCATTCGCAATTTAAACGATTCATCCAATTTTCAACGGATGAGGACCAAAACCAACAACAGGATCAAACTTATGGTCAAAACAGAACACCTTCAACAGCAAATAGTGACCATTTCCAATGTTTTGTTAAAAAAGGCATGCACTTTCTTCATATAAATGCTAGATCCTTATTTCCGAAAATCGAAGAGCCGAAAATTATTGCTAAAAAATCGAGAGCGTCAGTGATATCTGTGACTGAAACTCACCTAGATTCTTCTGTTACCGATAATGAAATTCACATCCCTGGATATACGGTATAGGCCCTTAAGTTATGAGTATATGTACCTCGACGTCAAACAAATTGCAACACAAGGTTTTTTTATTTTTTTGTAATCAGTATATATGTATAGGTGTCGGAGAAAAACCCTGAAAAAATATCTCATCAGGAACTTGATTTATGGCAGATAGTTTACGAGCACTTTCTCTTTGAAAAATTTCGTAATAAAATCTCTGTATTGTCAATATGTGTTGCTCTCTTGACTTTGTTTGCTGTAAACTTGTAGTTATTTTGGTGTCAATCTTTGTTTAATAAATGTATGAATAAATTTTAAAATGAACACAATTTGTTTTATTCTTTTTTGTCATTTATTATTACCNGGGGTCTAGGGTAATGAGGGTACACAGATGTCACCGTTTGAAGACTTCATTTAATGATGTCGCCCTTGTGTAGACTGTCGTCAGCTGGCGATAGCCTAGAACATTTTGTTTAATTTTTACGTTTGAGTATTTGACAGTTTAAGTAACATTTTTTGTATAGTTGGATATGTTTCCAAATTTACCGGCAATATTAAATACATGTACTTAAAGATTACAACATTGCCACTCTTCATGATATTGAAGATAATTGAATGATTTTCAATGTGATTTTATATTGGCTCATTTAATTGAAGTTTACATGATTAATGAGCTAAAGGATTTTTTGTGCCAATGGCTTGGGAAAGTTTTTGCAATAAGCGTTACCATAACAGCATTGATTGCATTGTTTTTTCCGAACGTCATTAGCTTAGAAAACGTATTCCATATGTGTTTTATATCCACACTGTTGACGAAAACGAGCTGAAGCTCGTAAAAGCCCCCAATAAATTGCCATTAAGAGTGTGTGTCGAAATGTTTTCGTCATGTGGTCAAGATGCCTGGCACAAAAGCTTTAAAACATCATACAAACTTAGAATTAGATTGATATACTGTATAATTTTAATCCTACATGCAGAACTAACGTCAATTGTATTATGAATCTAAACGCATATAACAATTATAAAGAACCTCCCAAGGGGGCCACTCATTACATATAAATTGTTTTGTTTTGTTGTAGTGTTTTACATTTTAACCTCTCACTGTTTTATGTGTAGGCTAAATGTTCTGCCTTGTTTAAATCAAATAACGACATAATGTTTTCTAGCTCGCCAATTAAGTTCGCTTCCATAAAAAAACAAGCATATATTTAGGCTTGCTTTTATTCCATACACCGGAATTATACCCACCTACGATACTGGACCGATCACATATTCAGGAATATTTTGATGATTGGTGACATCAGGTTTGTTGAGCGATCATTTCACATGGATGATAACGTTGAAAACATATTTACGACAAAAATAATGTGTACAGCGTACGTGTGCAACAATATAAAAAAAGCTTTTGAAAAGTATTTATTTCCAAATCATATCAGTGCTAAGATCGGTTAAATAATTCGTGAGGCGTAGAATCGTAATCAAATATGTAAAACTACCTTTCAAAATACCGCACTTAATTTCTTTAAATCGTCTATAGGGATTGTTCTGTATAGCTCAATATATAATTGCCTTTTCTGGGATATTAAGACCTCTTGGTCAGACCTTCTATGTGCCTCAGTTGCCATTTGTATAAACCTTGTTCATATAAACAGAGCTGTACGAGTCATTTTCCACATTTTTCACTCATGATATTCACCAGTTCGACAACACTTAATTGTCTATTTTCATGGCTTTCTAAGAATTTCATAGTATCTAAAAATGCCTCTGAACTTGCATTATTAGATGGCCTGCCTCTAACCTTCTTATTGACTTCANTCCACATTTGTCACTCATAATATTCACCAGTTCGACAACACTTAATTGTTCATTTTCATGGCTTTCTAAGTATTTCATGGTGTCTAAAAATGCCTATGAACTTGCATTATTAGATGGCCTGCCTCTGACCTTCTTATTGACTTCACTATTGTTTCTGTATTTTTCAGGAATGTTCTTAAGTGTTCTGAAGTTACTGTAACAGCTTTGATGATAGCGTGCTTCTGCAGCTGGAAGATCATTCACGACTTCGATTCTACCAAGAATATCACTTGCCCAATCATCATTTCTTTTTTGCACAGAGCCTTAATTGATGCTTGAAAGTCGAATGTTTCTACTCTGNGTGTTCTAAAGTTACTGTTACAGCTTTGGTGATAGCGTGCTTCTGCAGCTGGAAGATCATTAACGACTTCCATTCTACCAAGAATATCACTTGCCCAATCATCATTTCTTTTTTGCACAGAGCCGTACTTGATGCTTGACAGTTGAATGTTTCTACTCTGTGTACAATATCACATTCTTCATCAAGTTTATGTTCATTCTGATTTTCTATTTTTGTTCCACATAATACGCAATTATGTTCGTAAATAAATCTACTTCAAGCTTTCTTTCTTGTTTAAGGGCTTCTTACTGTTTCGTTGTTGGCATCTTCTTGTGTCCTCTTCCTGTTGTAATCATAACAGTACTCTTTTCTACAATTTTCGTGCACGTGCTGTTTAGGTCTAACATCTAGCACATCATCTAAATTAGAATGTTAAGAGATAATGAAAATGCCATGCGTTGCTTTTTGAAAAGAAACAACATGTGATAATATGGACATTATATGAAAATACCATCAATATCCACTTTTATATCTTAAATGAATTGAATAATTTGATCAATAATTTTATATATGCATATTTTCATGAAATAGTTCTCAACATCTTTTTTCGTTTTGAAAAAGGCCGTGAATATAATAGTACACATACACGTACATCATCATGCTCACTATCACCACTGAAATTGTTGTTTGATGCAATTAGTTAAACTACTTGAAAAATAAATGCAATACATGAATTTTACAAAACGTGTATGTAAATCATTGAAATAATTAAATCACAGTGACCAAAGACTAACAATTTATAATAATAGGTTTGATGACATCTGGCACTTGTCAAATAGTTGACAAATACCACCATGAGAATGTCTTTCCAGCTAGCTTGTGGAAGGTGATTTGTTCTCTAAACATGTCCATGCTCATGCACTTAAGGGGGACATATTGACTCTTCATTCACATTAAAAATTAAATTCGTCACTAACTAAACTGACCTTTATTTGTACCAGTTGTTTTATCAACCATTACTGACAAATATCAAGGAATGACCCAGAGTTGTTGATATTGTTTCAATTTTTATCTATTATTTTCATAAACGTAAAGAATACCTCATATCTGCGTTTCTGTTCTTGGACTACTCTCCTTCTTAGGTTAGCTAAAATAAAACAAAAAACAATTGGTCTACATTTTGTATATCGGTTTTGTTTAAATTACAAGACATTATGTACAATGCAAGATGTCGGACATGTATGTAAGATTTATACAGGCCCCAATAATTAGTGTAAGATTATAAAGCCAGTATTCTTGAAAAGGCTCTGGTCCTTTAGCATATCAGGACAAAACGAAACTGTTATTTTACATAAATAACCTAATAAGTATTTACCTTTTANTGATACATTTATAAACTACAAACGTGTCAATTAACCAGTAACAACCACAACGGTGACGAAAGTTAATAAACACATTTATAAAAAAAACAAGATTTCATAAGTGATTTTCCTATTATTTTATTCTAAAACCATTTTAGTGTTTTAAACAATCCTTTTGAAACTTGAGTTTATTTATCGCGTACCTGTCTACATGAGCCGCCTTTTATATTGTTTGTGCCAGAACATTAAAATATGAATATTGTATTCCTCACTCGAGGGAAAACAATGCATTTCAGAGATCTTGACAACTTTATTACTGCACTTAACGTTTCGATTTTGCGACAAGCAAAGCTAAATGTGTACTGCAATGACGTCAATGGAACGTATGGTTTTGCAAACATATATGTAATTATCAACTTAAATAATTACTCATATACACATCTTAAAGGCAACAGTGTTCCATCAGAGAAGATTTATGTTATTGCAATCACAATTGAAATCATAAACGAAATGTGTTTTGTGTGTAAATCTGCTTTGTAACCATTTTTAGTTATTGATCCAAGCTAAAACCTGATGTGTATGCACTGAACTCAATTGATCATGGTCTCATTATTGCATTATTAAATCGAACGGACTTGTTTTCCAAATGCAAGATAAAGCTAATGTGTCAATTGATATTTATTGCTTCGAGAAAATATTATCAATACGTGCCATTCTGAAGATTGATCAATCGCCAAGATAATTAATGACATACCATAACGTTGTGACTGATCCAAACAAATATAAACTTACATTAGACGAATAGTTTAAAATATAAAGCGCGTTAAGTTGTTTTTTTAAGACGCCATGTTGGCCCAAAATACAACAAAAGTGTACCAAGATAATTGGTTACGAAGGACACACGCGATTAAGGTGATTTGTCGGGCACTAGATTAAAAAAAACTTATTGGATCCTTATTGATTTGAGAAACATTAAAATTTATTTCTGATGTGTGAATAAACTGATCATTTATCATTCGATTACGCCAATATATAACTGATACAACAGTATCTGATATACTCTGTTATATCACGACATCAGATATTAATATCAGTCAATATTTTGAGGTAAGTCATACTACATAAAATAGACTGTAAAGTCATATGTTTCTGTATACGTTAATCATGTTCAACAAATAAAACAATTTGATACCAATATGTGTTTAAACACGGTAGACAAAAAAGACACCATTATCATTGAAAAAATGTTTGTGTACACATTTTAATTGCAACTGCTTATGATATGATGACAAACCTGTCAAATGTCTTAAAGCATAATACTTCCAGCTGAAATTGCAGATTCGTAGCGATAATTGTTATTTATATATTTTCTAATGGGGGCGTAGAAGTATAATAAACAGAACAAGTTGCTACTGCCCGGCAGGCTACTGCCTCGGCACGACCAGCCGTTATTTTATTATACATGTTATCCTCACGTGAAAAAGTACAAAACGATAGGGCAGTAACCTGTTTGTATCTTATATATTACTTTGTTTTCAAAACTGCTCTTCATAAATATACACACCTCCTATACAATCCAATAGTGGGTTTGTGTGAAAAGCGCACACGTTATAATTTAACCAGAATAGTACAGTTATTAATCATAGAGACTAAATTAAACAGCAACCCGTGCACAAGTCAAAAATAAATCGTTAAGGACATGAAGTCCGGTAAATTTGGAAATGATTTTACCAGACCTCGTTCTTCGTTTACGCAAACCAGAAAAAAAATACCTTTTACTCAGTATATTTCTATCATATTGACGTTCACAATTTTTAAGAATTTAAAAACAGTAAAATTATAAATGAATTAAGACTTGTCTTTTTTAGCAACATATGGTAAACAATTCAATTTAAAGTGAAGAAAGCTTTATAATTGTTTAAAAATTAATTACAAATATTCTTAAACAGTAATATTAAACCTTATAGTACTCGGTTAAACTTTACAGCCGTTTGAAATCCTTACTTTCGCATCATATGTTGACAAGGTTAAAACAAATTAGAAAGTTGGTATCGTTTCCCGCTTTCATTTTACAATCATAAAATGGATTGAAACCAGTAAACGGCATTTCACCCATTGAACAACTGTTGTGTTTCTATCATATTGACGTTCACAATTTTTAAGAATTTAAAAACATTAAAATTATAAATGAATTAAGACTTGTCGTTTAAGTTACATATGGTAAAACATTCAATTTAAAGTGAAGAAAGCTTTATAATTGTTTAATAATAAATTACAAATATTCTTAAACAGTAATTTTTAACCCTTTAGTACTCGGTGAAACTTTACAGCCGTTTGAAATCCTTACTTTCGCATCACAAGGTAAAAACAAATTAGAAAGCTCGTATCGTTTCCCGCTTTCGTTTTACAATCATAAAATGGATTGAAACCAGTAAACGGCATTTCAACCAATGAAAAACTGTTGTGTTTCGCTTTGACTATTCAATTGACGTGGTAGTTTAATGCATTGGTTAATACCATTTTTACACACTAATCGTAAACACGAAATGGGACTTTCTATTTTATCATCCTTCAAAAACGCGGTCATTAATGATGGTCGAATCAATAATATATGCATGACTTCATATAATCCTAGTTTATCAGTATCAAATTAAGATTTGAACACGTAACAGTCATACACCTTATAGTTGTAAGGTTCTGAAAACGAGATATTTGAAAAGTATATGTTTTAACATTGTATTACATTACGTCGCGATTAGAGAAGTAATTAATGCATAATTACGTTGCGATAATACGCACCTAAAAGTAAATAAGCCAGCGACAAACAAATGTGAAACTCGTGAGTCGCGATAAGGATTTCTTGTTGAAGAAACTAACAAAGAAGAATGAGCACATTAATCTAGCCCTTCGATGGGCTCAGAAAGACATCCATGTAAAAATTATTGAAATTGACTGGGGTTGGTTTGCGCCAATCATATCTTATGTCGTCTTTGTTTTCAATTTGGAGTTGACAAGTTGGTAAGTGTGTAAAAATGGTCGTTTTTTTAAGTATGTTTGTTTTTATCCCGTGTATCTGTGACATGCTTGTCACAAAAACAGATTCACACAAAATAAAAACGTATTTGAATAGATCAAGTGGTTTAATGTTATCAAACACAACTACAACTTCTTTAATATACGCAACAACAACTACACCAGATAAACAAGTTTGTCCCATTCGATAAAGTTTCACTTGATATTCAGTTACTGGTGAAACAAATACAAAAATATTAATCCAAACTGTTTTGAATACCAATACATTTGTGTTATGTTAAGCGTGTCCCCAATGTATGAAATATGACAGTAAATAATGCGACAAGTAATATATTTTTTCGTATTAAATAAGTCATTAATAATTATGCTGCAGCATACGAAACTAATGAACATGTTTTCGTTGTACATAGCAATTTATCTAAACACAAAATGTATGCGATACTTTAACGCCAACTGTTTGTAATGTATCTTGCAATGATTTAATTCGATGTATAGCCTTAGAGTAAACTGTGTTTGATATCCACCCTCTCTATGTATAATAAGTTCTCCTATCTTACTATAAACATTATTTACGTTTTTATGCTAATCAAAGCTTTAATTTCCAGGAACATTTAGCCGCATAAACTATATTTTTATGTGAAGTTGCTGCCTGTTATCTTTTATTGCTATATTAATCCACCTAATGCGCCCCGAAAACATCAGAGAAGTAATTAGCACCTTATCAAGTGGTGTTAATGCTCACCAATCATCAGTTAAAGCTCTGATAACAAAAATAAAATGAAACCCATAAACATATCTAGCGTTTGTTGAAGACAAAGATGCAAAAGTTAGTAACCTAGAAAACGGTACTTGAGTTATTATTGAATAAATCAAGGTTTATAACGCGTTCTCACAATCGATGTCTAACGCAAGTTCCAGTATGTTAGTGAAAGCAAATCATCCATAAAAAAATCGCGTCCTTAACTGTCGCCCTTATGACGTGTTTTTTTTCTAAATGATGGGTAGTGTTTTATTTTTGCTTATGATTAATTAAATGATAATGGTTGTTCATATTGCCTGGTATGTTTTGTTTATCATTCACGAAGAAAATATAATAATAAAGTATATAAAGTATAGTATTTGTATGAAAAACGAACAGCATGAGATTTGTTCTTGGATGAAACGAATAGTTCACGACCGTTTGAAATTGTGTGCAATCGCCATTAAACTATGTATTTTTCATTAATTTATTTTACCATTTAAATGACTTTTGTTAGATGTATCTAATTAAATACGCAATAGTAATATTTTTACTGCCTTAACACACAGTAAACGTTATGAAGGTAATAGCAGTTTGTTCAATATATTTAATGATGTATAAAAAGATAGATGCTCCGTCGATGTACTTTAACGCAACCTCATATGCAGTTTGTTCAATGAACTTGAAGATGAAGTTGAACTGCTCCCATTGAAGACTGGCAATCCTATCATGTGTCATCAAAGGCTAGTAATGAAAAAATCCAGAGGCAGCCAAGTATTATTTAGTCGGGCATCTTATGTCAAGCGAACGAGGGTAATTGATTTGATATGGGATGTGAATAAAGGTCAATGCATTATTGTGATAACGATCATCACCGGTAATAAATGAGTTCCATTTTCCTTCTACGAACATGTCCCGTACATGTTAACTTAATACTTAATTGACAGAATATTAACAAAAGCCCCAATTCCGCCTTGATCATAACACTATTTCTAATTTCATTTTAATTTCTTAAAAGCCTGTTAAATTTGCCATGGCTGATGTGGAACGACGAACTAATTTAGTCGGGGTTACTTTATTTGGAATGCTCATTTACCCTTATATGATTTAAGTAAAGAAGGTTTGTTTGTCAATGTCTGTATGTATACTTGATTTCACAATGAATTTATGGTACGTATCGTAGAGAGGTAATGTTTTGCAGTATAAACAACCGTAAACGGGCGTATTATGTTTGCGTAGTTGCTTTTTCTTTTCTCTCCATCAATAAAATAATCGAAGGCATTGGACGCATTTACATAATATCTTCACTTGCTTATAATCTGCACTTCACACTTCTATTTATATTGAAAGCGATTGATAATCTTATGAAGGGACTACATAAAACATATAACTATTTCCGAACATTTATTTCCACTGTAACTATCAATGTATATCTTGACATAATCGTACGATAAAACTAATAACACAAATGGTTCTTCTTATTTTACATGGATGAATGGTAGACTCGATGCTGTGATAATCTGATGAGCTCCGTTGGTGGTTTTAACAATCAGAATGAAAGATTTGTGATTTACGATGTAAGAAAACACTTTGTGTGTACATTTAAAGCATTAAGACAATATGTTCTGACTTATAAATATTATGCTATGGGAAATATATTACTCAGTCTAATCAATCAACAGTACTATGAGTTGATAGCATATAATGGTTCTCATTGTAAGCGTTTTTTGTTATTAAAACTGATATTCTAAAATTTGGCTGATTCAAATTAATAGCGATAAAAAGGAGTATTTAAGAGTATGGTATTCACTGATGCATTTATGTATGATAATGTATATGATAGACACAATAGTAACATACACGTTTACTTGGTTATATATTCATGTAATTCATACTTACACTAATAAGCAAATCTAAGTTATCTCTGACGATTCGCTCATCCGAAGTAAAACGTGCGCCTCAGTAGGAGGCTGGTCACATAATATATAGCGTTATCCTTTCTTGGTCCTATATGTTTGGCAAGAAACCACGAAACAAACACACTTTTAATTAATACAACAGCATTGAAACGCAGAACACACAGCATAAGGGTTTTAAACAGAGTACAATACTTATATTGGCGCTTGGCTGTATTGCAAACTTTGAAAACATATTATTTTGCACCCGTGAAACATGGGACAACGAGCAGATTTGACAGAAGATGTAAATCTCTATTGATAGCTATATTTACACACTGGTATTGTGTATGATGTGTTTTTTTTTGTTATACAATAGTATTCATAAACACTTAAACGAACCTACGTTCAATTTACATATAGTTACAGTGTACTTACAAATCAATAAACGACTACACTTCGAGTATAGTGCATTTGCAAGTATTTTGATATAACACGCACTTGCTGCACTTCAATTTACAGCTTTCACATCTGCACCTCATGATTATTTTGATATAACCGAAGTCGGTTCGAGATCAATTTAGGCATCTATGTAATAAAATGAATCGTTTTTTGCACATAAGTTGGTGCACATATTTAACCGTCTGCAAATGTTATTTATTCAATTATGCAGCCAGGAACACATAACAACCCATGGCATTCGTTTTCTGTTCGCGCCGTTTTCAGAAAAAAATGTCGTATAAAGAAAGAAAAAATAAATAGGAAAATGAGATAATATTTAAATCTGTTAAAAAATGATCAAATAAAATTTCAAATATTGGACTAAAACATAAGCAGTGGAATCTTATCATTGCGTGTGTTTCTTTATATAATGAAAGGAACGTATTGCCAAAAAATCAGAATCAAAACAATTGTATCAGACACGACACGACACGTTAAAGATACACACCATTTTGATAATGATTGCTGCGTATCCGTAATATTCTGAATATCGAAATTGTGAAAACAGATTGCACTGCTTATGTTACGAAGCCACCTATCGTAAGGTTTACTCAATAATTAGAAAACACTATTCAAAATTTACATTCGACGATTTGACCATATACAGATTTGAACAATTGTAGAAATATGTATAAGGCGTAATAAACACACTTATTGTAAAACACCCATTTATTGTTAAGATAACATGAACTAGCGAGTAATGGATACAACATTCAATAACGTGTTGCAGTATCCGAAAACATTTACTAGGACTCGATTTTGATGGCGTCGATAGTAAAATCGAACTGAAATACTAATTTAAAAGTAAGTTTATTCGCAAATGTTTGTGAGCTAACTTGTGTAAGAAGTTAATGTACAGTAATTCAGAATCACTAAAGATTTAACTATATCATAGCTTGAATGTAAGTACGTATTTCAGTTCAAAATGAAGCGCAACTCTTCATACCATCTGCATTTCACGTTGGTCTTAATGTTGTTGCTTTTTCGCCTACAAAATATTATGATAGTTATGGCGCAACAAAGGTATTTCCTAATTACACAGTGCGACAAAACAAAACTTCTGCCTACCAGAAGACTTTGCATTGAACTACAGGAACTTGATTGTATACAATGAACTGTACTTGAGCAATTTGAGGAAATAACATTGAACAGATTTATTTTTTTTTGTTATCTCTCTCTCTCTCTGTATATGTCTATATATGTACTCAATTGTAAAGGGCGTACGGACGACAATAAAATATTTAATTTCATGAATTAATTTATGCAATACAAGTATTTACTAAATGATCGCTTAAAACACATACCTGGTTTTTAAAGATTCTTTAAAAACAAGTATTTCAGTCATTGAGGTAAGCGTTATATTTACCCTTTTCTTTAAGATTACATCTATAGAATATTATTTCTAGTAATATAAATTTGCAAACATTGGAATATTTGTGTGTGTTATGAATGCCTTTAAATAGTGGAAATACTGTCGATATGCCCATTTAAACTGTGAACTATGTATACTTCTTTGTTTATAAAACAATCGATTAGTATGTTGTCCTGTTTCAAGCAAAAACATTATTTGTTATATAAATTATTATAAAACAGTAGTTATATATACTTCAATAAAATCTGGTTAAAGATGGAATGGGTGTTATGCAAGTTGTTAGTTATGCAAGGGGAAACACACCTTACGCCCCACTGCAGTATCTAAAGCGGAAATTCATTTTCTGAAAAGTATGATCATTAAGCAAATTCGAAAAATTAACATCCCCCGCCGAATATTATTGATTTTGCACACGATTGTTATATACTCAGAACTGTCAAGCAGACGAAAACTCGCGTGCACAACACAGGACTATGCTAATAATACGCTTAAAAAACTGCAAAACAAAGAGGAACACTACAATCTAGAGCACGGCATGACAACAGCGTACCGTTGATGCTCACTCTACAGCCATGCGGTCTTAGGTACGAGCCTACCCAGTCACGGGCTGTACCTGAAACACCGTACTGGCAATGCAGGACCTCCAGAAGTACATCATGGTCCACAGTATCGAAAGCGGCACTCCGGTCGATGGCTAAGGTTTAACACATCATAAACAAAGACATTGCAAGCTACTCACACCCCAGATGTGTTGTTGGTTTTACTCAAGTTATTTATCATAATTTGATTTCATTATAAACTCAACTAATAGCGGTTTTTTGTGTATTTCCTATAAAAACGAACGTATCATTTTTGGAACGCCTTTGCAAGTTACAAGAATAAATATAAGCAATATTACGAAACTTGACGTTTACATTTACATGGATACATCGGTTATCGTTTTTTTTACTTAGTGCATCCACATAAGCGGAACAAAATGATCTTTTCAAGAAATGAGAGCGACGTACAAGTACCACACGCAACACGTGAAACACGATCTTGTTTTCAACCCCGACGTATCGGATTGGTTACGTAGGCGCTCATCAAGGCGTTGGTTTCTGTGGAATGTGTTTAAATAATAATTGTATGTGGCTAACAACCTTACAATCTGTTTCATCTTCAAGGATACGACGAGCCGTTTCTACAACTCATGTTTGGCCCTCGTCATGTTGCGACATAAAATAACAAGAAAATAAAACGTTCAAGTGGCATACACAAACACTTACGATATAAAATATTTACTTTTTAACTGTGCTTACTTAATATTATGTTTCAAACGCAAACAGTACTTTTTCTCTGTCTGATCATTATGATGATCATAGTTTTTATTATGAAAATATTACTCTCCGCGCAATTAGTATAAATATGTCATCCACACATCGCAATTTTAGAAATACAACATTCTCAAATTAACATCTGCTCGGTTTGTATTGCTGGGAAAAGCCTTGAAATCTTGTGGTGACGATTTGATTATTTGATTTTCAAAATATCAATGTCGGAGAATATCTATGGCACCATTGGCGATTTGATTAACACTTAAAATCAATCAATCTAATGCGCACGTGTAAGGCCACTTACCAAAAACGATGAAACCAATTATCACGACAAGCAGCGCTAGTCGAAGACGAGTTGCGAGACTAATGAGCAGACACCATGCACATCAATGGAATTTAAAACATGATATAAATGCTGTGATATGCATTGAACAGTTGTAAACTGTTTCATAAATTGTACTTAAAAGTTTACTAAAAGGTTATCTGTTAATATCATGCAGGGACGTCTCATCGATTGTTTAATGGACAATTCGTTAATGTAAGTTAATTAAATTGTTGTGGTACATGTTATAACAACATTATATTTGCATCATTTACATTATTTATGGAGATTTTCCTGATCATCATGCACAGTCAAAAAAGGTACAATATCAATATCATTTGTTATTATGTAGGGGTTAGTGAATATAATAACAGTACGTTGCTATCCCTATTAAAATCAGTATATACGGAATACATTCAATGTAAGGGCTTTAATATTTGAATATCATTCAAGCAACTTCATACCATAATCAGACCTGCATTTTAGCAATAAACATCCCGTGCATTAAACATAGCTTTATTGGTTGTATCATCGTCTGGGTAAACCTGTCATGCGCAGTTCACTTCGTATGTGTGTTTATCATATGAGTAAAACGTATATACTGCTTATAGAACCATTACTATGTCTTCAGTGTACGTGGACGAAAAAAACAATTGTTACATTGTTTATGTATGACCAACGTCAACATATAACAATGCGGGAAATCACGTGGTCAGAGTTGAAAAAAAAAGTGCCGCCGATCTCTCGCTTCGATGCCGTAATTGAGTGTTCAAACAGGTATATCTATCTTATTACTAACTTGTTTATCGGATGACGCCTAAGATAGGGCCAGCCGGAAGCGGCTTCAGCGAGTATCAACTGTTTTTCTCTGTTTGGTCTGAGTGTGGAGAATACTCATGGAATATTTTGCGATTTCCTGAACCGTCAATTGACATCGAACACGGCAAACAATAATATCACTGCTTTCACACTGATTAGCACTGTTTAAGTACCAGTTGTTCATGTTGACGCATTTTGGTTGACAAAAAATGGATAACTCGATTGCTTATTGCGTTATTTTCAAGGTAAACTTGAGTTTCGATTGGTTTTGACAATTGATATTGAGCACGGACATGGCCCTTATACACGGACAACTTCTTGAACAACGCACGTGTCAAGGAATCCTTTTTTCTCCGCTCCGCCCAATAAGTCTTAAACAACCTCGCATTGGCATGTTCTGGTTCATGTCACGATACATATCTAATGTAAAGGCACTGTAAATGTTAGTTTCGTATACGAAATTGGCTATCTGGATCGTCAAAATTGTATTTTCAATATGAATTTGATTGCTAGCCTGTTTCGGTGTAGCTGCTTTTTGTTATGGTTGCGAGTATTTGAAATGTTGTTTTTCCTCCAGACAGTTTTATTAATATTTTTGTTTGGATTTCTGTTTTTTGCTTGAAGAAATCCTTTCAGTATATTGTCATTTAAGTGCATGTTCAATTGTTTTCGAAACAATTTCTCATGCTAAAGGGACAAGTACATACAAACGCAGGCTTACATTTTACCCGATAACTATACTGTGTGTGGACCTTTCTGGTACAATGCGTAACTTTACAAACGAAAATTTACGTACGTATAAAGTTACGTACGTTTTTCTAAATGCGTAAACTTACAGGGTGAGTTTCTATATAAACCAAACGTAGCGTAAAACTTAGTTGCTATGCTTGAATACTCTCTAAAAAGAAGTCTGATGATTACGCGGACCTAATCTAGAAATCATTTGAAGATATTCATAAAGTTGATTTCATTTGATTTTATTTGCCTTTTCAAACAACCTTTCGATTAATATGTATAAGAAGTACCTTACACAGAGAACAGTTATTTCCCTTGTTTGCGAAATCGCGACGTGAAAACATTGTCAAATATAAACGAAGTTCAATTTATTGTTTCTTTTGAAATTATTTGTGACCATGCTTTGTTGGACTGGATATGCACTTTGTTAAAACAGAAGACATGATTTTTACTGAAGCAAATCTTATATGAAAGGTTAGTCAGATACAAGTGTTTTACAAGTTTATTTGAAAAATACATCCAGAAGGCCAAAAGCCTAAGTGGACAAATTAAGCGTACAGTGTTTACAAATTAAATAGTCATTATCATACAAAGTAATACGTGCCATTGCAACAATACATATATTAATAAATAGTTTTACTGTTTTAATAACTATCGATAGTTTATTTATAATCAAATATGCATAACTACGTATCATTGTGATAAAGCTAATTAAGTAAAACAACATTTCAAATCTACTGTTGTTTTTTTTACATATATTAGGTCTAAATATGAACAATAATAATAATACGTTCTACTTAACCAAATAAAACAATAAAAATCGCGGTAATTCAATTCATTACAACTAGTAAACTACATTGAACACACATTGTCGTAGAAGACATTCATCGAAAAGATGATAATGACAATTGATCAAATACATACATGTACATATATCAACAGGGTACATATGTATTACTAGCCCTTACTATAAATGATTTATATATGTATCAGCATAATTTGTGCAGCAACGTTTTATTTTCAGTTGTTAGTAATTCAATAAATTTGATTACGTTAGGTCGATTTCTGTAATAAAATGGTATATACTGAGATCTTAATTCTGAATACATTCTACACTCTAAAACAAAGTAAAATTCATCTTCTATTGTGTTACACAAATGACATTTTCTTTCGCCTATATGAACGGGAGGTTTGGCCCATCTCCCACTTTCTACGTGTAATCTATGTGAAGAGCATCTTAATTTAGAAAAACTTGTTCGAAATTTTTTAATTGTGCACAAATCTTAATAAGGCTGAAATTAAAAAATGGCAATGTTTTTATATAAATTGGCTCTGCTTGAGTTGCCCAATCTCTCTGTCCAGTTTTGAATAAAATTATCATTTAATCTTTGTTTAACATTTGAGATGAATACCTTGTCATTTCCAACATCTTGAAACAACCATGCCTCGTAAAACCCTAAGTTACCAAGCAAGTCTTTAAGCAGTGAATACCAGTTGATGTTATTTGGATGAACATTGCAATCATTAACCAACATTAAGTAGACTTCTTTAGTAAACTTATTTTCTGATGTTCTAATTAACTTAATCCAATATTTAATAATGTTAACATATCTAGCAGATTGACAATTAAGACGACCAAGTTCGCCATATACAAAATCATTTTGTGTACATCTTTAAACGCCGAGGGTTTGTTTACAAAATTGCATATGAACACGTTCAATAGATATACCATTAGAAAAGCCCCAATCTTCACTGCCGTAGTTCAAAATTGGCATTATAAGTCTATCAAAAAGATAGATACATGTATTTCAAACTGGAATTGATGGAGCAAACTGGAAAACATGGATGGATAATACTGAGCAGACAGAGGCATGATTATTGTCTGAATTTACAGAATGTAACATAATCAAGGAGTTTCCTGACAGGAATTGAATTTACTGGAAGGTTATCTTTGATTATGTTTAGTGCATCACTGAATTATAAATGGTATGTCCAAAACAGGAGAAGAACATCAGCAATGTCCTCTGTAAAAAAGGTAGTATTTTTATAATTTCATTTACAGATTACTTATTTGTACTGTACAGACAGTATGGTTTAAGAAGTATTAAAAATAGTTCTCTGTATTCAGTTGTGGCTTTTTTTTTATATAATTATATACCAACTCAACGTGTTTTCACCATATTTATATATATACGCAAGTGCCAAATATAAAAAACAACATATTTTTACTCATACATTTATTTCTAAGGAGAAACTCTACATTTCTAATTTCTGTGATAAATTTACATCTCCATGAATGCTGCATTTGATTCGAGACAATTGGCATATGCGAATATCATAAAGTATGCTACTATATCTTTTGCTCCATATTTTAAAAAAATGCCTGCATTGCTAAACTATATGTCAGGGTATGTACCAGTTGTGATTGGTTCTAAATACAAAATTTATGATATTGTGATATAACCTGGGTCATTGGTATGACAGGTGGGCACTTTAAGTAAACCTGAATCAATATACATGCTTTACCAACAACTATTTGTGTAAAAGATCAGTCACTCATAATATACTTATACATAATGCCATTCACCAAATGGAAACAAATGCATGAACTTTAAAATTCTTTTAACAGTTCTACACATCTGGCTAAATCTACATATTAACAAAACACATGGAGAAAGCAAACCATTTTAAATGTTCCTATTTTAAGGAAATTATATTTTACATTAGTCATAGTGAACTGAAAGTTGAATGATGACACAATTTATTCTTGCAAGATTCCTTATACTTATGCTTTAAAGAAAATATGATTTCATTAATTTCAAATATAATATTTAAATAATCAGTAAAAATTGTGTAATGTAAGTGTTTTTTCATGTGTTGACATTTTTGGGAAGATACATATTAGAATATTTAAAATCTGAACTTTAAAGTTCAAATCTTCAATTATTTTTTTTAATTGATTTTAAAACACATACACTGCTACCATAAATTTCCGCAGAAAAAGCTTTATTTAGCGCAAAACAAACAACCTCTATTGAATTTATATTGTCTTAAAATGTATGTATTTGACAAATAAATTAATGTGAATATTATGCGTAAAAATGGTGTTAAAGTGTAGAAACAATAAAATGGTATTGTTTAAATTATTTGATTGCAATGGTAGCAAATGTCCTACACAACACAAACATTGTCTATTTCATATGTTATTTATTTATTTGTACAAGTAAATGCATTTAAAACATACAAAATGCATTTACTTATAATATTGAAGACATTATACATTATTCTTGACATTATAAAAAAGGTATCAATAACTGAATGATAAAAAAATGAGAAAAATCAGAGCATTGCTTTTTACAATGTAAGATACAATAAAGTGGGTTTGCAAGTTGTACAGCCTTATTGATTAACAAGATCTTGAAATGGTAATGGATATACTGTATGTACAAAAACAGCATAGAGTTTAAAGAGATGTATTCAAAGATAGCTGAAAATAAAATCGATTGTTGTTAGTTTTTTGCCAATCCGTGCGACTACCTATTAAGAACAAATGTTACACATAACTTCTTATGACATAACAATTTTTATTTAACATATCAATTGAACTGCATTTTATGTGTCCATATTGTTAATAGGAAAATTTATAATAATTTAAAATAAGTAATTCAATATACAGACAGTAAAGATTAACAATGACATTGATTAAAATTTGGCATTATTTTTTCATTGTAACTGCATTTAAAATAATAAAATAAAATATATTAATGTTGATGATACCTCATCTACAATGTTTTAATTGATGTCATATTGTCCCAAACGGTTTAGGTATTCTAAAATTCCTTTGTTTAACCCTAGAAACTAAGAAAAAATGATTGTCAAGCATACAGCCAAAACACACTTGTGCCTTTAATATGACATCAATGTTGATAACAGTTGAAATCTGATCATAGAAAATAAAACTTAATACATTGTAACTTACCAAAAACAAATCTCATTTGCTTAAATGTCATAGTGGTTTGACATGTTTGGTATAAAATAACATATTTGGTACATTTCAATACATGTTTTCAGTAGTTTTACTTCAACAGTTCAAACTTTTCAAACCTACTTTCAGTCTTTAAAATTAGCCTTGTATATTTTATGTACCCAGGGTACATTGTAGTATACTTTGATAAGAGTACCTGGGGAACTTTTAAGTATTTAGTAGATTCTACTCAGTTTTGACAAAATAATATATTTATGATATTCTTTCCAAAGAAATAGATCTTGACACTGAACTTCTGCTAAATCTGTAAATGTGCCAATGAACAATGAATTGACAACCATAATTATTATTATATTATACACATTTGCAAGAAACGCTGTTGGCATATCAATCACCATAAGCACATATAACTGTATCATTGGCACAGCAGTATTAATACAACTGTTTACACACACTTAAATTACACTTTTTTTACAACAATTGAACATCCCCTTAAATGACAATATTCTGAAGGGATTTCTTCAAGCAAAAACAGCAATCCAAAAAAATATTAATAACACTGGCTGGAGGAAAAACAACATTTTCAAATACTCGCGAGCCATAACATACAGCATCTACACTGAAACACGCTAGAAATAAAATTCATATTTTAAATAAAAATCTGACGATCCAGATAGCCATTTACGTATACAAAACTAACATTTACAGTGCCTTTACATTAGATATGTTTTGCTACATGTACCAGAACATGCTTATGCGAAGTTGTTTTAGACTTATTTGGCGGAGAAAAAAGTATTCCTTGACATTTGCGTTGTTCAAGAAGTTGTCCGTGTATAAGGGCCATGTCCGTGCTCAATATCGATCGTCAAAACCAATCAAAACTCAAGTTTACCTTGCAAAAAACGCCATGAGCAATCGAGTTATCCATGTTTTGTCAACCAAAATGCGTCCACATGAACAACTGGTACTTAAACAGTGCTAATTATTGTGAAAACAGTGATATTATTTTTTGCTGTGTTCAATGTCAATTGACGGTTCAGGAAATTGCGAAATATTCCATGAGTATTCTCCACACTCAGACCAAACAGAGGAAAACAGTTGATAATCGCTGAAACCGCTTTCGGCTCGCCCTATCTTAGGCGTCATCCGATTAAAAACAAGTAAGAAATAAGGTAGATGTATATGTTTAAACACTCAATTTCGGCATCGAAGCGAGAGATCGGCGGCCTTTTTTTTCAACTCTGACCACGTGATTCCCCGCATTGATTTAACCAAATTGTCTGGAAAGGTTTACGAATGTACGTAGATGCATTAACATGTTTACATAAATGACAACCATAAGCATATTTATGTGTAACAACTCAATTCTTCTTAAACCAATATTAATTTTGAAAAGCGCACACAATCACTGCTTAAATATATTAACGGTTTTGACCTTGAGATGACGAAGACATGTTTCCATTGATGAATGACATTGCTGTTAACGTTGTTTGTGTTATTCATCTTGAAGGCGGATAAAGAAGAGATTCAGACGCAGATAAAAGGTAGACAATCAGATGCCTAATGCCAAGCAAACAAGATAGATTGATTTGATACATGTCAATGCATTAGTGCAATAACGATTAAGAAGAGTAATATATTACGTTAAGATTTCTTTTACGACATGGCAATAGGCAATTGAATTGAATGAACGTCTTGGGAAACTGTAATTATTGATCCACAATGAGCAAACGACTAGAACAGTATTGATTGGCTGCCAAATCGTGTGAATTTTTGTTTAAAAAGAGTGGATCTTCAATACCGATGGCATTGATATTTTGTTCGGGATTTTTTAAATTATTGAGGTGTGTGTTACAACACCATGAGTTGTGTTCATATTAAGACCCAAATTAAATTACTTATCCGAAAATATAAAGTGTTCATACATCACAGGAATGTAAACGACTGAGGGTTGTTCAACTGAAAACTTCTTATTAAATACGAAGCGAATTTTCAAAATTGCTTGGTAAGCGTGTTCTATGCACTGTGCGTACATACAGAAAATGTATATGTATCCTTATATTAGTTACCGCATAACATTAAGTATACTTACTAGTAATTTCATTATTTATACCGATACAATTCGTTTTTTTTCAATTAAGTCGATGAGATGGTAAAAAAAAATGCCACAAAGGTGTGTATGATAGAATTGCAATACTGCTGCAGTTTATGGAGTTTCACTTCTTTATATTAATATTTTAAAGTTTACAGTGTAAACAGTGAGATTATATTTTGCCCAAACACAACAATAACGCGTATTCATTTTTATATGATTATCTAAATATTTTATGATGTGACGTTTAACAAAATACAAGAAACATCGTATAGCGACGAATCCTGGTTTTCAACATGATATTTTGTGACCTACTTTGATGCAAATAATTATGATATCAAAAGCTGTTTGAAATTGCCATTTGTATGTTTTGGTTGTTCGAGGACAATAATGTGAATATCATTCAAACATTAAGTGTAACATGCACTGTCTACGGTCTTTTTTTTCAAGTGTCCACAGGAGTGAACATATCAATGACGATCGCTTTTGGATTTCCATAGTGCCCTCACAAAATCCATGAAATATTAAGGAATATTCGCCTCGAACGTTTTCATATGAAACATTTATCTAAAAAATCAGTGTTGTGTAATACTGTACGTTTGACCTAACCCAGTATGTAACCTCGTTCGCAGATTCAATCATTGTTCAGTACAAAAAATTGTCAACTACATAAATGTCACATGTAAAGGATTTAATAATATGTCGTACCTTACCATCTGAGTAATCTTGTTTGGATGTAAACCAACCATTTCTACGTAGTTTGTTTATATAAACATAATGGGGTGTTAGCACCATCAAACAAATACCAATATCATTGGAATTACACAATGTCAAGTTTTAAAAACGACTGCCACATAAGTGCACATACAATATGTACGGATAATGGTATTTTCGGATAGTTTTATTTGTTTGCGTCATATTGGTGTTTCCCATTATATTTCGGTAATTAAATAACATATGGCTTATCTGATGAATTAAACTACAAATGAAAACCACTTATGTTACTTCCTCCGCTTTGGTGATCATTTTATAAAAATGATATATTCAGCTTTGATGCGTGTTCCTCCATATATATAAGAACATAATAAATTGAACTCATTTATCAAATAACTTCCAAGGCTTCAAACGCTGCGATTAAAACTTATATTTGTGTTTAAAACGACCTTCATTCTTATATAGACAATCCATCCAACATATTGAAATGTCAGAACATTGCATTCCAAAACCATCGATGGAGAAGGTACTTAATTGTACACGGTATGTTGTGTTAATATAAAGTAGCTCTTTGGGTAGTTGCACGAGAATTGCTGCTGTTCGTAAGATAGCATCTATAAAGCACAGTTACAACATGAAACATGATATCTAACTGCGTATTTAATCTACGAATCTCAGTGTTCAACAAAGTAGTTCACATATGTAAATGCAAGTACTTGATATAATATGAATATGGTTACACAAGTTGTAATATAAGGCACAAGCTGTAAAACAATACTATATTTATACGGCAAATGACATACTAAAGCACGATTATTTTTTGACATAAGTACATATGATGATATGGGAAATCAGTTAATCAGTCAATGAACAGCACGGTGCGTTATTATAATTATAAATGCGATTGAACTCATGTCTTCAAGTGTAAAAACATGTTCATTAAAACAGAAATAACATGGTTCTAGAGTCGTTGAGTTTCACCTGTTAACCCAACAGTAATAAATCTAATTATTACTTATTTCAGTTTAATAAAGAATGGTAACCACGTGGGCCTAATGGGCTCTGACTATTTGGGATCTTAATGCGGAATAAGAAAGTTCAGATTCAATTCTTCTATTTTAACATATGATTTTAGAAAGATACCATTGACACAAGTGCACTTATGTTCACGGTCTTATGGAGATGTAAGTAGAAGCATGTTTCAACCATTAAATAACATTGTTCCACATGGATTTAAATATTTCTACGCATCATCTATTGTTTTTGTTGTGTTTTTTATTATCGCTAACGATAACAATTAGATACAAAGTATGAAAAGTGACATTTCATGATAAAATTTCTTCACCGATTTGTCCGATTTTTGTTTTGAGTCAACAAATGCACCATCTATGTCATTTATACAATTATTTGTATAGTGTTGTTAAGGCAAAGATTCTTAAAAAATACGCAAAATACTAACATGTTTAAGCGGGAAAGAAGAAGCATCTATAGTAATGATACAAAGTACATGTTGAACAAACACCGTATAGACCTAGCTTGGGATCGTATTTAGTGATAGTCCTATCATGGTCAAACGTTCCAAGAAGGAAAATCCAATCCAATCATTTATTTGAATGAAGGCGGAATAATTGGATTGCCGCGTAACACACTTAATCCAAACCAAAATTGCAATTTTATTGTGCTTAACCACGGACACTCTTAATATGCTTATAAAGTAAGGTTTTACGAAATATAAATATTTCATGTTATGATATAATATTGATTACGAAGAGGGCATTAATTCGTCTTTATTTTTAAGTTAAGGCTCATGAATTGAGATAGAGCGAATTGCATATTTGCACACGATGCGTTAGCTGTGCACATAAATATCCCGAAATATCTAGTATTCGGTTTGTTTTAAACCGTTTGTATTTGTGTCAAGTCGACTTTGTGTTCCCTAAAACGACATTCTCGTTGTCAAACTCAGTAATGATCATTACGGAGCTTTCTTCGAATATCACAAGCACATGCTTAATGTTTTCCAACATGGCGACCAACGTTGAGATTTGTTTTTGCACATACATTCATGAAAAGGCAGTATCTATTATCGGAATTAACCTCTATCATTATTTCTTATTATATGTCTTAAATAAATGCGGACCAGTTGTACAATTAACAATTAAATTAATCAATTCATATATTTAAGTTGTGAAGTGCTTTATATTTAATGGAATTCAAATATGAGCCCCGACCGTACAAGTAGTCGTGTTGATATGTCTTCGTCGATCTTTGAAACAGCTTCCCTTCATAAACAAGTGTATATATCTTGCGTAATACATAGTTTGTATTACAAATTTTAGTGAAACTGTCATGTTAGCCATTTTATTTAAACATATAAGAATTCGTTCAATTTTTTGAATGACAATAAAATATGTGTCGTTATTTTTTTTTCTTATCACACATTGTCTGTTTGATTAGTTTTCAGAAAACGATGGACCAATCTGAATAATAAATCTATCAGAAATTTATAATAGTATATGTGTTGAAATATTTAAAAGAAGAAAAAATAGGTTGATACATACTGACATATAGCAATCACTGTACTGCGTCATAATTATGATCATGTATACTACTGTATAGTGTATTACATTATATAATTTGACGAATAGAGGATAAGATGATTCAACCAACGGCTTCTTGACGAAAAGCGTGTTCAGATCATCCAATCTATTTTGGTTAACAACAAAAAAAGGAACTAGTTTCCGACTTCCATCGGGTCCAATAACAGAATGTCATTTATATTTCTCAACATTGTTATTCGAAGACTTAACGTCATAGTACGATTTAATAGAAAATAACTTTGGGAAGTTACTCTTGTATTTGAATAACACGCCTTAATAAAAATACACACATTGTGTAATACTTTTGAATAATCAGAAATACCCCAAAAAAACATTACATTAAATCACTTAAAGTAATAACTCGAACTCATTTAGTACTTTTACTCATTAAACAATTAATAAACATTTCATGTGTTGTACTTTACATGTGAAAGTGGATGCGCATAATATTTTGATTCTATACGTTTAAAACATAAAATCAAAAATGTTATAAACGTGTCATGTAAAATTCTTACATGTCAATACAATAGCATGTTAAGTTTATCATTTAATGACCTTGGCATTTTACAGAACAAGCAACCTAAATAGTCTTGCTCGAAAGAAGCTTTTTATCGTTCTATACATATGTGCACATTCATTCCTTGGGAAGTAGCTGTCTTCCGCAAAAAGTATGCTCACATTATTTTAAAGGTGCAACATAAATTGCACGCGTTTATGCTACATCACAACCGTTAATAAAAAAACTTATTTAAAAAAAAGAGCTAATATAAAGCAACTATGTTTAACAAAAACCTAAACGAACGTATACTCTCGATCAAATCTCATGGTTTTACAATGTATATTATTGATATATATTGAAAAAGAGGAGACACCATACCCACTTACCAATCATGTCTGCTGGTTGACAACATGGTTACCACATGTCTGAGAGTATTGAGCAGCAAATGGCAGTTTTAAAGCTGCATACAAACATGCAATTATTGACACTTTTCATAAACATTCTTCAAAATACATTCACACAGTTCATTTTCTTTTAGTAATTGTATAATGTTCCTCTCAATGTGACTGACGGACTTGTGTCTGTTGGATGCACACTTATGTTTATACCGCTATGCCTTTTTTATATTTTGTTTCGCTTCCTTATATAGGTGCATTACATTATGATGTATACTTCCTAAAGAATTCTGCGTTGGCAAATACTAAGCCTTAATAATTGTAGTTATTTTTTTATCACAGAAATAACAAATGATGAGTATGCTGTGTGTTATTTACATGCATTATAAAAGTGGTATGTACGTCATAATACCTTACATACCCAAACTTCTAAAAATACATACTGCAACATTTTGATTTTTGTATGGCATATGTGCGTTGTTGCGTCTTGTTCGAATCTATGTCAATTGTTTTTGCACCTTTACAAGACATATTTAATACCTATTATAGGCGTGATGTATATGCATCGTATGTTGTTGTTATATTCATGTATTCCAATCCAAAGCATTACACTATTTAACGTTGCCTAGTGGTTAAGTAAATAAATCAAACGTTTTGCTTGATGAATATCAAAACCCTCAAAATTTGCGTTTATTATCTTGTTGTGACTAGATGACCGCCTATCATGCGAAGCAGTTCTGACATTTACAACGCACAAAAATGCCTTCAAGTACTGTGATATCAAGGGAATCCGACAGTAATTTTAGCACATTTACATCCAACTAAAATATAGCAGAGTTGACTCTACCATGCATTCCAAATCCTATGGTTTTCATTGAACATTGTATTTGTTGCGTGCGTATGTTTTGGCGTGTATATTTAACTTATGTTGCTTTTCTTATTTATTACTCAATTGTTACACATATAAGCCCTCGTAGTGGTGATAAGCTTCATCTTATAGAAGTGTAACTTTGTTTATATTTGGTATAATTTGAAACCTTCAAAGTGACCAGACTGCATATTGTTATTGTTGAATATGTTATATTATGTTGCAAAATTAATAATTAATAACTGCATCTTAGTTTTGAAAATGGTCTTATATTTTGTTCAATATAACATCTAACCTAAGTATGACATCTTGCTTTTTTGTATATAGCAAATTCGGAAATAACTAAAATATGTGTGGAAACAATACACGTACGCTTTTATTTAGCCCTCATTTAATATTAAAACTAATATGGTCATCCGTTTATGTCGTTTTTGCATGAGATTAATACGTCATATTGAACACGTACATTCATCCTACATTTCTACAATTTGATCTGCTACATCATTATGTAAAGATCATATTATACGACGACATAAATATGTAAATTATTAAAAACGCGAAAGGCATGATCATGCTTCTTTTCTTTCAATTTGATGGTATTTTATTGTGAGCCTCATACAGAGTGGTTATTGCAATAAGAAAGTTATACCACGCTTTGTATTGGGTTTACTACTTGTTTTGATTATAGACTGAGTTATTCATTTGTTATTTTTGCCGACCGTGTGGCTGGATGTGTTGTCATGAACCAGTTGTACTGTTACTTATTATTAAACTACGAAGTATACAATATATATATATATATTAACATGGAAATATACAATGCAACATTGCCAAGAATAAAATGTTAAATCAACGGTATTGAATTATTAAATTATACTTTCATCTGAAACATTTGTAGTTCAAGGGAAATCTATATGAGTATGTGTTTGAGTTTCGTTACCCTATATGCATCTGCGATCAAAAGTAAAAAAGAAATGAACAGCGATGTCTTTTGGATTCCGTCTTATCTTTATTCTGCACTGTTGAACACTGTTATAATACCAATATATTACAACTATCTGATTTGTGTTTGGTTTGTGCAAAAACAAAACCGCACACATAACCAAAACGCGCATCCGAAAACAATTTGCTAAAATGCACAGCTTATATTGTCAGTTATCTTATCAATTTATTCAATTTAAAACATGGAAATTGTTATTTTTGTGCAAGTTTCTTTCAAGAATATTGTCTTCTCACATCAATACATTTCAGCAGTCATACATTCCGAGCAGCTTTGTTAAAGCACATATATGCGCACCCACAGCTTAATTCCAAACCAATAAAACTAGTCTTATATGTCATGTAAATGGCAATTGCAAGAAAACCAACTGTGTTAATCAAAACTGTGAAATACTTGGAAATTAAAGAAAGAGGTCTATTGTTTTGTGGTTACATGAATATGTGAACGAACGATACCATGAGGTTCATTATATGCATTATGAGTATCTCATAATTATGTTTAATTACCACACTGCCTACGAGTAAGTATATAACGGCGTCCAAATAGACTCCTTATAAACAGATCAATAATTATTTTGTTGTCAGTGTATACCTTTATTTATTTTCTCTTATTTGTCTCTCAAACCATCTAGACGTCAAAAATGACGTGTGATAAATGAATGAAAATACGTTTGTCCTGATAACACATGTATTCATACCATCGCCTTTAATTGACACTCATAATAATATGATCAAACTGTGATTCGCCATTTTGCCTTGATAAATATGAACTACGTGATCAAAGCTCTTTATTGTTTGTTATTCAAATTATTATATGGTAGTTGTTATTTTACAGCATCGCTGATAAACATGTTTATGCTTTGATTTAATCGTTTGAAGTCAATATGTTACATGCAATGTCAACGATGATGTTAGACTCACATGTTTAGTAAAAACTTGTATATTAAAGACAATCCAACGAATATGGCTTCTGTTGAACAATGTAACAACTACTTGGGCTACATATTTGCTGCATTATCTCAAATATGATAAACAGTTGAACTGACTGTAAGCTTAATGCGCACTATAGAAGAAGAATGTGGGGAGAATTCTATAATAAACGTACGTTGGGTTTAGCATCGATTTGTTTATTTCATTTCATTTTAGCATCTCTATTATTAAACAATGTTATAAATACGGAGTAAACGCCCTATTAAATACTATTCAACCTAGACCGGAAACATTGGAGTAACGCTGTAATTAACGTTAACGGCAAAAATCAGACAAAACACAATCTTATGTCAATGAAATCGTTTACATAATATAATCCAATCACCAAGATTTATCATAAAAGGATGGACTGGTGAAGCACTTAACATTCAGATGAGATTGCATGATTTGACCGAAACATACTGCCTTGACTTTGATGCACTTGTATGCAAAAACAAGATGCGCTAATGGCCGTAATGAATACGTACGTGTATGAACAAACGATAGACGAATATCACAAAAGCGATTTTAATACTTCAAGAAAACTAGATATTGGTTTACATGTTTTGCTAATTATGTTGTGGACATTAACGATTACATGATTTCAAATTATACAAACGATTTTGTTTTATATAACAAGATAATTCACAAGGTACACTAATTCCTTATATGTTTTATAATCCCGTTCTTATGTACCTCTTTGTTGCTAGGTGTTAATTTTTGTGTGAGGAATCTAATTACATACTGCACTGTTCTTGTGAAAAATATAACTAGAAAAGTAAAGTACTTAATTTATTTAAATGGAACTTGATATATCGATTAAACATCTTTGAGAAAAAGTTCACATTAAAAACATTTCTTCAATATCTACAGGGTTATTTCCGTTTGCTAATCTATTTTTAAACTCTGTACAACTATTACAATTACATATATTAAGAATAAACGTTAAAGATATAAAGAGAACATTAAGTGTTAGTGCAGAGTGCAGGAACTTTAACGGTCTGTTCAGTCGTTTTGGAGTTACATCGACTGGTATCTTTGTTGTGGAAAGTTTTGATTGTACGAATCTTAACCCAAAATAATACAAGTATTCAAATGAAATTTCGTATGATATCAGCAGGCTTTTAAATAAAGTGCTTAGTACAGACACGCAACTGTTTCTTTGATATACATGTATAAATAAGTGGAGTTATAACCCATGTTTAAAAGACTTTTGCAAAGCATAACTTTTAGTATGGTATTGATTAAAATGAAAATAAATATATTTCGTTAGAGGATTTTTTTGTTTTTGTTTTTTTTTTAATACATTTTGTGTCTGTCTTCTCCAATTTTGACAGTAATGAGTATACATTGTGTTAGCATTTGGGAAAATCGGCACTAACAGTGACATTACTTGTTTGTGTGTGTGCTTTTTTCTTTCATCTGGTGTATTCCTGTTCCGGAATAATCTTGTAACATAATAGAATTGGTTAAATTGCATGTATTCCACAATCAACAGCAACTACTACAACAACAACACTTTTTCAACAGTAAAGCTTATACAAGCTCAACGTCTACATTATATATGTATTATACCATTTATAAGTAATGGTATAAGATATAAGTAAGAAAATATCGTTATGGTCTGGTTAACATGGTAAATTATTAAGGACATACATAATTGTATCTTATGTTGCAACTGCACATCTTATATTTACTTACAAGAGATACGATTAGAAAAAAATACAGTAAGTTGAGGAATATATTGATACCGATTTTTCAAAACGAGATTATTTACCTGGAATATTTAAAATAAAGGATTTAACATGAATTAATTACGTGGAACTTAATTTGAGATTGTATTTACAAGTTTGTATTAATTATATAGGTAAATATGCGTGAAAATGTTATCTTAAACACATTACTAACACGCGTTTGTATCAATTTTACAGTTATAAAACTAAATATATCTAAGTTATATCATTATATACAAATGTACATGCGTGAATGTAAATATACAGCTTACATATATCCAACTATATATGAATATTAAAAAAAGGTATTTCAAGATGACCACACATCTATATAATTAAACCAGACTAAATAAAAAGGTAACAAATGAAAAAATAATAACAACTTAATTTTTGTTACGATCATCTTCGGGTTGTTTCTTCATAACTAATTCGAAATCGATGATTATGGTTAATTTACGACTTTATACAGTAAAAATTATTTATTACCGGTTCAATATAAAAATACGAATCGAGATTCCGTCTTAAATTATTATCTTCGTAAATACATTTCGCAGCCCTTATATTTTCATTATGAATGTAGGTCACTTGCGATCAATCACTGTGTTAAGTGTACTTTGGAAGTGTTTTATGATCGATAATGGACGGAACCATGCAATAGTTTTACATGCATCAGATTAATTGGTATTTCAATGACATATTACGGGTCATATCTGTGTATGTCATCTTTATTACATCCATTAAAAAATATTAATTAATCTAAAATTGTCAAGGACAAATTTGTTTCGCAATTTATATTCCGCATTCGTATTTTATGATTCTCAAGCTAAATCTAAGAATCTAATTTCGCGAAGACATTGTAATTAAACAAGCCATGTGGGTAATTTGCATAATTTATTGACTTCTTACCTGAAGATTATTTTCCCGGGTGTTTCATATTTAAACTGGTGAATCGGTAATATTCGTCAACAGATGCTTAAATAAAGTGTAAAAAATATGTATACTCGTAATATAGATTGAAATTGTTTTGATTCTATATTAGAAACACATAAGAGACTAGGAATTGTTTCACAGTTAAAGTACATTTACTTTGACAGATTCGGTTCGTTGATGTGCTTCGCTCTATTTCTAAGATTATTTTCTTATTTATCACTGCAATTCGTTGATATACGTTATTAAGAATGACATTAAATTCATTCAATACAAAATGTTTGCAAACAACAATTGGTAAACATGATCAAGTACATCATTAAAAATCACAATCCCAAATAAGAACGTTTTTAGGGCGTGCATTTTTATTTGAGTCTTTGATTTGGAATTTATAAGACATGTGTTTACGCATTAAGATATGTTTTTTTGTAAGAGTTCTAACGTCAAGAAAGTGCGACTTCACTAACTTCCATCGTTAAAAATCTTGAATATTCTGGCATGGCGCCTCCTGTATTGGTTTCGGGATATTTTAAAACACTTGCATTTGAATAATGAGATGGTTCTGTGAAAAGTCAAGATAGTGCCCCTTGAGTACTTCCATTGTTACAAGTATCAAGGGTTCTGCCAGGTTGCCTAATGTAATTTGCTGTTACCAGTCGCCGTTATGTGTTTATGTACGTGTTTGTTTAAACAGTAAAATTCTAACACTTAAATTATATGTATAGAATTGGATTCAAAACATCTTTCAGATATATACATCGCGTAACATAACCTTTTGTGATGCATTTTGTTTAACCATCAATAAAATGAATACAGAAAATAAGAATAGTTTTTTTTAGAAATAACACTCCGGTGATTTGACGTTCTTCTTTGGTCACAGCAAATGTAAGTTTTGCCGACCTTACAAAGCTGAAATCAATACTTGTAAACATGCAAATTAAACAGTGCACGCAGCAATTGTTCAGTCGTCTTAACAATACAAATCGCATATACGGCAGAGATATTTAAAAGGATAGGCAATACACTTAATTGAATAGCCGATTGTATTGCCTAATATCCATGAAACTTGGTCATTAACTTATTTGATTTATTCAAATATATCATATAACACAACTTGATTGCATTAAGTTTCATAATATTAGTTTCAGTTTAAACCTATTTATTTTCCCTTGATTGCATCGAAAGCCTTAGTGTTGTTGGGGGAGATCGAAGGAGCGCTCCCAGTGGGGATCGAACCCGTACCCTCCCGGTCGCGAGGCGGACACCATATCCACTACGTCAAGGCGACCTATCATTACATTGTCATTCTGCTTAGAAATGCATGTTTTAACGGAAGTTAATCTGGTGCACGCTCTTGAGGTTTCGCTACAGGTGTATTATCCATTACGTGAACTGTGTATACAAGCATGATAAGAATTCTGTTAAGCCACAGAAACAGTATTTTCTATTTTCGCTTACATCCAAAGTATTGTTGTGCAAATAAGCAAGTTATGCTTTCCATGATTACATTCACGCTGTTTATTTGTTTTGCCGATTAAATATATGCGAACAAACATATTTTCAAAACATAATCACGAACAACCACGCTTGATTCAGTAACATATGTGCAGTCATTTGCTTTTGTATGTAGTAGCTTACTATGGGTGTGAAACCCTGAAATGGACATGTGCAAAGACAACAATCTTATATCGAAAAATTGTTTACTATACCAGTTAAAAAAAAAACTAATTTTATTAGTTAATACAGTATTTATTTAATGCACAAACTATGAGCACGTAGAATGAACTGATGTTAACTGCACAACAATTACAATTGTCTGATTTTAATAGTAAAAAGTTATTTTACAATAAGTTAAACTATTTTAATGAAACAGATAAATGCTTAACTGTCGAAGAATGTTCTTTTGCAGAATGTGCATGCGTTTTTTTTTGTCCTAGCATTGTGCAATATATTCTGCACAGACAATTACTTTACCACGGAACAGAAGTCTTAACATAAATGTTAAGTAATTGCGGTTGACCCATGTAAGACTGATATGACATAATTCCGTCGTCTTCAGTCCTGTTTTATAGTTATTTGTTACACAATCATATCTGGTTTAATGGATATTTCCATGGACATGCAAATGTTTATATTTGGCTAATTGAGCGCGTAAAACCTCAATATGTTACCGCTTAAAAATTGTTCGAAGTCAACTAACCTAAGCAATGTATAAACAAGTGGATTATTTCGGGTTTGAACTAAATTCGTTCGTACACGTGTACTTCTGTTATCGGATGCTCGAGATTACCATGCCCCAGCTGCATGGGTTAATTTTGTTTTGATAAACAATTGTAGAATATACATCCATTTGAATGTTTATAAAGCATATAGCGTAAACGTATAATTGAAGTGACGTAGCTAGGCAATTAAGTGTGTACGCTGCTAAATTAAATTTAATTCATTTAATTATATTGCAAAAGCCTTCAGATAATTGTTTCAACGTTTATGTTGACTAAAGAAGACCAAGTAATAAATCAATATTTACTGTTTACACTAAAACATATTTGTCACGAGTTATTAAGCTGTTGGGGTTACATGATTGAACATAAGTATTGGGTATACATATTCGTTCATTACCTAAGATCACGATGAAGCTTCGTGTCACTTCCCAATAATATTAAGATTTCAAGTTTAACATAGTCATTATTGTAACGAACCCTTAATTAACCCTGAATTTAATAAGCTGCTCCGTAGTTATCCTGTAATTAAGTGTAAGATACGATCGCTTTATTTGCATCGAACTAATCGCTCATTATAATGGCATATAGAATCAATTATCATATATGTGCATGTCATCATTATCATACGCATAAACGGACCACTATTCTAAAAATATGAACGATCAATACGTTTTTCAGTCCGCAGTTTCGTTTTGTGTTTTATTGGTTTAAATTAAGCCTAACGATCATATCGATACGATATTGCAATTCACATAATCACGAGACTGATATTCCCAAATTAATTACTTCTCGCCTATTCTTTTATATCCATTACTATTTACATTTTCATATGCATAGTTTATGTATATTCTCGTAGTTGTTATGTCTTGAAGATCATTCACTGTTCATGAATGTTGATTATTTTCGCGTGGTGCCGAAACGTTAAATTAAAATAGTACGAACAGTTATTTATTATTATTCAATATCCCTTAGGATAATTCAACTGAGCTAACATGACCAAACATTATTTTTGGTGCTGAACCCAACATTTTTTTGCTATTTTAGGCTGAGTTTTGGATCAATTTTGCTGCATTATATCATTATATCATATGCACAAAAAGCTTGAATATATGAATAAAAAAACTTTGCAACACGATTTGGAAGAAAAGTTACACCGAAAATCATAATTAGAGTGGGAAATAACTGTTATATAGTATAATAAATTAACACAAACTGTATCGCCGATCTACCTTCCATATTTTTTAAAGGTATGTGGAAACAAACAATATATTTTGATTGGCTTTATACTGGGACATATAATGGGTATTTGGTACTATTATATATTACTCATATCATTGTAATCTAAGTTCTGCAGTTGTACAGAACACATAAAATATGATTGTTTACCAGATAAACGGAACAAAGAATATAATGGTATGATGTTATTTTTGTGTGGAAATCTATGAACATAACTAAATGACATAAATTACCCTTATCAACTTTTGTTTCTGCAAATCGGGTTGTGCGATTTGTTCAAAATATCGTTATACCTTTCGGTAGATTTATTACCTTTTCTGTGATGCGTACAATTCCAACAGTTGGTCTGCATTGTTTCTATAAGGAGAGCCGCACCCAATTACATTGAATAATGTGTGTAAATGAACTGCACGTCAGGTTATTGTGGATGTTTTCCTTTCTTATTTCATCTTAATAAAGGTAATATGTTTCCATGCTGTCTGGAAAAATATATAATAGCGAGAAGTAAAACTTTTTCTAAACGAGTTTGGTATAAACACACTTAAACTTAAATCACTGTTGATCAGAATCAACTGCATCAATATTTATANGACGGACCGCAAGACGGCCTCACGGACAGGCTAAATTATAAGCCCCACTACCTACTAAAGTGGGCCACAAAACACACATTACAGCACAGTGGTGCAAGTGCCTTAGAATAAAAGAACTCAATGATAATTTTGCAAATACCACGTGAAACAAATCTAAAGTCACATATGCCTTACGCTGATCACCCATACCTATTTTAAATAATAGTTCGTTTTTCAGATAGACATAGTTGCGTGCAAATACAAATCTAAACACATAATTTATTTACAATCATCAATGTTCCACTAACTGCATGATTTACCATAAGCCCGTGTTTAACAATATTTCTGGATTGCTCTGATGTAAGTTATACCTATTTATTTGCACTAGAATGAAACGTTTCACTTATCGTGATTTAATTGTCGTGAAGTAAATATTAACTTAAAACGTAGCAAATAATAATTATAAGATTTATTTAAATAAAATGTTCCCTGTATGGGTCGGTATCTACCAATAACTGATAAGACGTTTAAGAATATTTAGTTTTTGTAAATGGAATCAATTTGTAAACATTATGAAAGAGAGACGTATAGCGATGAATGGAAATTTTAATGAGCAATCAAACGGGTTTAATCTGCGGAGCGTTTACTCGTTCGGCACCACGTACTCACGAATTGTTCGAATATGCGAAATAGGATGACACGCATCTTTTTTAATACATTTGTAACATATGAATCGCGGCAAGAGAAAGAGGGTCGTATGCCATAAACGGCGAGCGTAGCTCCAGACCGGCCTGTGCATACGAAGAGGTCGGTCAGGGGCCACCCTGAACGCTAATAAGACCACGAAATATTGCATGATTTCAAAGCAAACATCGAAGCATCTGATCAGAATTGTGCAGGCTAGTCTGGGCCTACGCGGACCGTGTATGGTATTAGACCCATTTTCGCATGAAGTGGGTCATAGTGTCTAACGATTGCCCGCATGTATCCGAGAATAAATAGATAATTGCATTACAGTGACAACAACCTGTATTCATAACTCAACTAAACATACTGTGACGATAATACTTTTGCCTTGTGAAGTGATGTCATGATCGTGTCTGGATCTGAATGTTTTAAATCTATAAGTGGCAAATAGTCTACCTATGTATTGAGTCTGACTGTATGCCCCTGCTCTCGGCACAACCGCGTATTATATCCATTGTATTCAGGACATGACTCTGTGGTTAGTGTATGTTGCAGAAATCCAAAGTCAGTTTGCTTCACATGATTTTCGGACACAACCATTTTCGTAAGAAATTTCAGTGGCAAAACCTGTTTTTTTGTGCAATTTTAACTGGTATCTGTGGTTTCTTCGGTCCTTCAAAACGCTCAATTTCATACTCTATCGGCTTGGTTATATCTGATTGTGGTGTGCGTTGTATGGTCTCGCTAACATCAATGTCTATATTTATTTATTTTTGCTCATAAACTAAATTATTTCATTGCTTAAAATGGTGATTACACAGACATTAACCAACAACTTAATTAAGTGGATTTTTATCATTTGTATGCATCTTTATACAAACTTATTTTGTTATGCACATACAAACACTGTACTATAATTAACTAAATTCATGCAATTTCAAACACATGCGCCCATGAGTATTAACTTTGCAATGCATAAACAACTACATACTATATGTCTTTTCATGATGTTTTCTTAATCTTTGACACTACATTTGCCTAATGAGCTGAAGAAACCATATTTTTTTCGACTGAAACATATTTCGTCTGAAAAACTATGGTAAAAGCAACAACAAGGGCAGTAACTAATCTTTAAACATGTTCCACTTATCAATGGGAAGTAACTTGTGTAAACTGTTATTTAATGTTTTAGGAAAATAATTAAGAATTATAATTAATGTATTTGTGCAGTTCACTCTACCCGATGTAAATCAAACGGATTAAAATCATTTATGCTGTACGAATATGTGCACATGATATTGGATTTCTCAAAACCGTCAAAGATTCCAGCCCGGCATCGTTTGGTTTCTTCATCAGTTACATGTCCCGGAACAAAAAACACTTTAACATTTACTATACACCTCAATGTCGGGTATATGTCATTTTCTTCCGGACTATCACCATCAGCACGATGACCACCATCACCACCAGCATCATCACCACAACCACCACCACCGTCAGCACCATCATCACCACGATTAGCACCACTACCACCATCACAACCATCACCACCACCCACATAATCAACATCACCACCGCCAACAACACCACCGTCACCAAACCACCATCACCAAGATCAACATCATCATCACCACCACCACCTCCATCACCAGTACCATCACCACTGAAGCCTTTAAATAAATATATCCACGTTGAGCACATACTGCAAAATACTTATAAAATCATAAGCTTCCGAATTTACACTGGAAAACCCATATACCGCTCTGTATAAACAGAGTCTGAAAAGAATAAGGCACAGGATTTTTCAAAGTTCTATCAATAAGGTAACGGGCAATAAATGGCAATGTTTTCATTAGCAAATGCATAATTTCATTTTTTAAATCACGAATTCAAACATGATACTATCTGATTTTTCTAGAGATAACGAAAACAATGACAAAAAAAGCTCAATACTTGAGCAGAGCAAACGTTTAATTTAGTTATCACATAAGTCTCGTTCTGTGAAAACTGGTTTAAATGCATGTGCGTAAAGTGTCATCACAGATAAGCCTCTGAAATCCGCACTGGCAAAAAGGGGGCAGCATTTTCCGCCTTAATTGTATTTTTGTATAGAATAAACCTCCTTTAAATAAAGCGGAAAGTGCCATCCCTGATTAGCATGTGCGGACTGCATTTGGCTAATCGTAAACACATGCATTAAGTCAATTGTTCCCGCCAAATACACACCTTGAAAAGCCGATCGATATATACACAATGCATATAAATGCAAACACTAGAAACGCGTGCATTTCCGCTCTTCTCTGCTTAGTACATGAACAATACCAACAAGATATGTCCGACTCCCAAAAGTGTCAGGGTGAACGAAGTTTAACTATCATAAAAATATTTTTTTTTTCTCATTAATATTAAACGACATATGATTTAAACCATTTTTAAAGATAAATGTCAACTAACAGATCATTAAAAAACATGATACTGCATTTACTGTCAATATTCCTATTTGTGTCGTGTTCTGAGAAAACTAGGCATAATGCTTGTGCGTAAAGTGTCATCCCAGATTAGCCTGTGTAGTTCGCACAGACTAATCTGGGACGACACTTTCCGCCTAAACTGGATTTTCGCTAAGAAGAGACATCATTTAAACGACAAATTCCATAAAAGCGGAAATTGTCGTCCCTGATTAGCCTCTGCGGACTGCACAAGCTAATCTGGGATGCCAATTACGCACAAGCATTATGCCCAGTGTTCTCAGAACACGACACATTAAGGCATTTGGCGTGGATTATTTGGCTTTAAGTCATTTATTTCATTGCGTATTTGAAGCCGTGGTTACAATTGTTTGCTTTTGTCCATTCAATATTAGGATAAATATATTACTTTAAACACATTTGTTTTTTCATAATGACGCGCATGTTTAAATGACATATATAAATATCACAATTTTATATCGAATCCACTCACATGAAAGAAGGGTAGGATTGAAAGTTATATCAACATTATTTGTGGTCTTTCCGTGTTTGATTATAAACATGTTTCTGGCGATAACAAGATAACGTCGATTCAAGTGTACAGCTCAAAGAAAACAAACACACATGAGTAACTAATACAACAAGAAAACAGATAAATAAAATGAACACGTCTTAGCATATATGGGTTAATTAGAATACGTCCATTTGCAAGAAAATGTCAGAGTTCGCGTTAACCAGCTGCTCTCTCAAAAAAAGAGAAAAGATGATGTTAAGACTTTAGTAACTTCCTTTGGTAAACAGTATTGCTGTTGGGAAATAGAACGAACACGCAATCGATTAGACTTTATTTTTAGAGCTAAGGCGTTTTAAGACTGTGTAAGCTGACTCGGACTCGCTTTCGCACCGTCGACCCACGTCATCGTGTTTACGCTTGCGTACAAAAAAGTGTGTCCCTCGCAGTAAACGGAGGAGCCTTGGCAGAGTTTGAGCGTCAACCATGTTGAAACGTCGAATGGACAGTGTTGTCTTTCTGCATACCAATAGCAGTACTGCTTACAAAAGTGAGTCAACGACAATCGCACATCACAATTATCTCTTAAAGCATAGCTGTCTAACGACACCTTTGACCTTTAGTGCATTATAACCTTATCTATATCAATTCCTATTTTCTGAATTAAGGGAAGACACACTTAATATTGTTTAATGCCACCCCCCCCCAAAAAAAAAAACAACAACAACACTACGCATACTAAAGTTTTCAATTCATATTCATATGAATAGCATATTTTTGACGAACAATTCATAAATTAACATTATAAAGAGCACTTGTACACATTCTATGATATTACAGTAGTTTTTTTCACGTTATGATATCCATATTTTATTAAGAATGCAATATACAATAATACTACCGTTCACTGACAGATGAGCTCGCGTGATATCAATCTATAAGTACCGTTATCAAACGTGCACAAGCGCAAAGCTTAACATTTATATATATGCAGCTACTTATACAGGGTGGAGAATCACGTGACTTTGTGAGGTTCACAATTAAACGTTAATGGATGTACACACACCTTAGTGGTGCTTTTTTCAAATAACTTTAAAAGTTATTGTTTCTTAAGAATTTCAACTAGTGCATAAAATACAGTTTTTATGCTGCTTAAAGCAATATGAAATACATTAGAATTACTTTATTTAATAAGCCTGTGTTCTTGGCCAAAACATCGATGTGTACAGCATTCATACACGCGGTTATGCTTCACGCAACATGACATTTTGGCACCGATTTCAGACTTATTCAAGGATGTATTCTTTAATCTTAAGAAAGCGACACAAACTGCAAGAAAAACTGTCTTGTATGTACTAAAGATGTTTGCAAATATATTTCAATAACTTCAAATATTTGCAAAAAAAAAAAAAAAATCTTAGCGGTTTGTTTACATTCTGTCCAGCCCGTGTGTAAACCCCTCAAAACCCCGTTGATCCTGTACCCTGTATATCCCACTCCGCGAATGCAAGAGGAAAAACTTTCTGTGATAAGAACACTAATTCTATGATTATTGTGTATTACTGTTGATAACTATTCAGATAAATGTTTATATAAGACAGCTATGAACATGTCATTCACACATTTGTATAAGTATCAAATTGTAATAATAAAGAACAAACAGTATTTTGCATAACCATTATTTAAAAAAAACACTCTATTATTAGCAATTTCAGTACTCTGATTTACGGGGACCTAAGTAAGTCAGCCGTTCATTGACAGAAGAGCTCGGATCGATACAATCTACAGGTACCGTTATAAAAAAGTGCACATGGGCAAAGCCTTTCTTCGTGTAAAATTCTCTCATACATATCTAGAAATTTAAACACTTATATTGCTTTCCTACTCCCACAAAGTGTTAGTATTTTATTATTATAAAAATAAATATTATAATGATTAATAGAATACGAGACATTCGTTTTTATCAATTACTTTTAATACATACTAACTAATTGGTAATTTAAACATATAATTATACATCATTTGCCGTCAATATGTCCCTCTAACCATTATTCATAGAATGTGTATACATTTGGTCATTTTTCAATATATATATATAAACGCCTTTTTTGCCATTTTCAATTTAGCCAATACAATGGTAGGATAAATTTATTAGAATCAACAAGACATTTTATGGGATTGTAAGAAGGTTCAAATGTTGTTAGTAACAGCTAAGAATCAAATGGTCTTAGCGGGTTTTGATAATTACAAGAAAAAATACAGTAAATGGATTTACCACTTTCTAACAACATACGTGCAAATGTTGTTATTGTAAATTTAAATTATTACATTTATAAAAAGATATCGATCATCTTTGTATTTACAGCAATGGCGGGAATGACATTTCAACGATTCACACTTCAGTCTGGTAAATGTGACCTCAAGCAGTTGGCCATGGTGTATCCGAGCTGATCTACAGCTCCTGTCTTAATCCAAATGAACGGAGAGCTGTTGAAAACAAAATATGTTAGAGATGACCCACGACGTATATCGGACACCGACAAATGACATGTAGCAATTTTTTTTTTAATTATTTAATACAGTCTTAGTGTTCAAAATGACAAAGATCTATAATTTTTTCCAAATTGGTAGCAGCGTGAAAACCTTTCAGTTTTGAAAGTTCAAAAGGAGTTAAGTCCGTTAAAGTAAATATACACATTTGGATGCACAAGTGCGTTATTAAATGGCTATCACTTTCATGTGGAATACACTCTATAAGAACCTATGTTCTTCTGTTTCGCGCGGCTTCGTCTGCTACGAAGACATCACGTGAACTTACGCGTATTACGAGCTAGACGTCATAACGTATCTTGATATAACATTAATGTATTATTAAGTATTATTATAACGTTGAATTGTGAACAACATCACAATCGGTAATTATTTATTATAATTTATTTATCTATTTATTTATTGTTATATAATTATATTGACGTGTTCATGCAACGATACGCCTGTCGTTTAATTATTCTTACACAAGTTTTTGAGTTAATGGAATTGAATTGAGTTGTTAGAATAATAATTATTATTATTTTACATTGCTTTATATTCGTACTATAATTTGAATGTATTTGTTTTATTTAGAGAATCGTCTTCGTATTCGTATTCGTCGTATGTATGAAAAATAAACTGTACAAAAGACGTATGTCTCAGTGATGCTAATCCACATGAAGTGATTTATTTACACGATCAACATATATATCTGTGATGATGTTCTGCTGATATTCATTAAAGACTTCGAGCGCTAATTTAGTCACCTATAATTGTTTTATTTTAATTAGTTTTATATCATAATATGTACTAAACAACACTTTAAAAAAACTTCTAACTCTTACAAGCACTGTCATAATGGCAAAGCACACCCCAATATAACATACGTAATAAAACGTAATATTTACCGTATCAGGTAAACTACACATCCATCCATTGTAATATCCCAACATCAAATGTTCAATAGAATGAAGTTTCTCACCTTGCTATACCACCTGGTCATATCTTAGAAAGGCGCAACATGCAACTAGATTAAATCGAATGTGGCGTAGTAGATATGGTGTACGCCTAGCGACCGGGAGGTCATGGGTTCGATCCCCACTTTGGGAGCGTTCTATAGTTCTCCCCCATAGACACCAAGTACGTGATCTAGTCCCAGGAAACGGACTGGAAATCGTTTCAAATAAGCCGTAGGCTGTCGATGCAATCGAGCTAAACTAAATAGGTTTTAATTAAATCAAAAGTGGAGATGGTACATTGATAAGACAACAACCATTGTATTTCATACAGCAATTATCAGCTTATGTATACAACTGAAGCAACGTATGGCTATGGAAAGGATTTACTGTACATATTGTGTAATTTAAGAACTCTGCATTAACCATAGTCCTATGAGCTGACCATGGTCTTGAAATCGTATGTAATTAATTATTATCATATCCAACATCACTTAATGATACTTGATTAGCGCCAAAGCGAAGTTTAACAAAACCTTAACAAATAAACGACGACCAAGTGTTATATAAATATTTATAAGTTTGACTACGCACTGTCCAATCGTCGAATGTACATGTATGCGTTTCTTGATCGGGCGTGAGTTTTATACTTTCAAGCACTTAGTGTCAGGAAAGCTGAGCAATTTTCAGTTGTCGTCGTGGTTTAAGGCAAAGCATGTACAGACATTGGACGACCACCTGTACAGACATTGGACAGCCAACATTTACGGGCGATGGCATATACTCGATTCCTCTTTCATGGAATTTCCTTTTCAATAATATATTGTAGTAGGACTGGTTTTCTTCCTTTATTCAAATTAGCGCCTTTTAAATGTAAACTACTTTATATGTATTTCCCTTGAGTTAATTAGTTAAACTATTTTATGTTGTGTACAATTGATTATCAGTCACTTGTATATTTTGTATTACGATATTATGATATATGTCTATTGTATAATCATTTTATTGATTATTTGTATGGGAGACGAGATATATGTCTCGGTTTCAGTCTGTAGTGCGACGTGTTTGTAATTTGGAGTCAAGCCCCTTGGTGCAATCCTGAACAAAGGTAATGCTCGGTATGTTTATAACACGTTCATAACAATTAAGGCTGAAAATAAAATAGATAACAGTTAATTTATTAGATTCTAAATTCTTCATTAGAGTTGATCCCTTATCGCCTCGTGTAAGACGTAGGAACCCGTTCTATTACAATCCTCAAAGTTACAAGCACACACGTAGAATGATCAAGATTTTGTTCGGTTTCCGGCCGGTCTAAACTCTGCTTGTATCCGAGGTCGCATAGTGCGTGTCCGAAAAAAGCGCCGATTCGTCTATATATATATATACAAGAAGAACAGATGAGCACATATCGCTCAACTGAGTATATGACCGAATTAGCACAAAACTACGTACAGTTCACAATATTCAGATTTGTAATCCAATAGAATAATGAACAGCACATCACTGAAATTGGAAAAATGTCAGTAAAAAGTATGTTAATATATCATACAATTCATGCCGTTATAAAATGCGTGTTCCATTAGTAGTGCAATATACAGAATGTGCTGTGAAGTCAATAACATTCAGTTTGTAGCGTAAACGATTTATCTATAAACGTGACATTGACATACTGTACCTGTTGTCACATTTGACGCACGGTTGTTAATTTACCATACAACCCACAAAGGACCTGCGAATAATGCGTTTGACCTGCGTCAGACGCACGGCGGGTGTTGTGAAATTTGGGATTTACAGTAAAAAATCCCGAATATAATACCAAAAAGAAAAAAAGCTTTGTGTAAAAAACAAACATCGGTTAGCATTGCGGTTGGAACACGCGCGTCTCAACTAGGCTTCTCGGATCAAATTATCGCTCTCAGGTCATGAGGGTGTGGTTGATGGTCACCATACCGGTAAAGTGGGGTTTCCTCCGGGTACTCTGACTTCCACAAACAACACAAGATCACACCATAATTTAATGCATTTCAGTAAACAAATAAATAGCTGGAAACTGCAGCTTTATTTACAATAAGTCCACAATTTCGTGAGTATTGTATTTTAATTAGGTAGGAGAACTGGAAGCAATACACACTAATATATTAAACTTACCCCGCCATTCAAGGGGAGATCACTTTCAGGAGTAAGAGGAAAATGTAACCGCTGCGAGAAGATTGAACATGTTGAGGCTTTGAACAAGAACTGCTCACGTTCTTTTAAACGAATATATAGAGAATATTATGTGAGTTTTCAATAAAGATCAGGTTTATCATGCGAGGCTTAGAACCATGGAAGCGCGAGCAGCGAGGCTTGTCGAGCGCTACCAGGGTTCGTGCCGAGCATGATAAACTTGATCTTTATCCAAAACTCACATAATATTCTATTTATCCTATTATTTTTTTTGAGAAAAAACACACAAAAAGGATCTAAAAATAGCGATAGCATATAGCTAAAGTTAATACGATCGTTTTTATCCTATCGATTTTCATCTGGTAATAGGATAAATAGAGAATACTATGTAAGTGTGATTGTGTACTTTAATTTATCCAACGAGTGAAGAAAGGTTTACATGGCGAGGCTTGCTGAGCCTTGTAAGCCTTTCTGAGACGAGTTTTAATAGATATATACTGCAACAATACCAAGAAATAGACAGATTTACCGTTTTCTTTTTGAAATAAAAATAAAAATGCAACATGCATGATTCGTATTTTCAGCAGTAAATCACCCAATTTAGCCATAACGTTGTTTTAATTTTAAAAATTGAAGTATTTGCATGCAAATTGCAACATATTTAACAATAAACATAGCTTATATGCTATATTAAATCAAATTACGTTAGAAAAAAAAACGCGTCGAAAAAAATATGCGTTGTCGGCAGGATTCGAACTTGCGCGGGAAGATCCCAAAATATTTCTAGTCCATCGTCTTAACCACTCGGTCACGACAACTTCACGTTAGTACCTGCATTAATTAGATATCCATAAATAAAAAGGAAAAAGGCTCTTCAATATTCGAAGAAATCGCGGGAAATCATTACAGGTGCGCTACCTTAATATATTCCTGATGCAATCAAAATAGTGGTCTTTAATTGCTAGAATAAAAGCAAAAACAGATTAAATTAACTTACTCTAGAATTGCATTGTATTATTAATTGTGATCTTTCCCCTTTACAGAAAATCGAAATAGTCCTTAAGAATTCCACGCAAAAGAAGAGTAATGAGAGAAAAAATCGCTATACGCCTCGATTCAAATTTAATCAGCGTTCCAAATGTTACAAACTCAAGTAGAACACAGACGGTTTTGTTTCAACTACAATTCTTGTTTCACCACTGTAAAATACCAAAAACAAAAATGGCTTCCATTCTGAAATTTACAAAATGTGTAGACACCTACGTGAAGCATGATTCAGCATTTATCCCCGCCGATTTTGTTATTTTTTTCTATAAACATCTCTTCCTTTTACACATACAACCCACAAAGGACTCTTTACTTACTGACATAAAAAAGTAACACATCTACTGGTTCTTGTTCTACTCACCGAAGTTGTGTAATAACCATGTTTAATTTCGTTAAGTTTAATTTGCTTCAATTACGAGTTAAAATTCTGGACACATTTATTCATCGCCATCCATCTTTTACATTTTAAAGCACTTGATGTAAGCAGGCAATTCTTTGTGGAGAGACATTCTTAGATCGAATGACAAAGGAACGACTTATTCATTAAAGAAATAACCCTTTTAATTCAACATCGATTCCCTTCGAATAGTTAAAGAATGTAATTTACTGACACTTTTCTTAATTTTAATCCATCAATTGTTCACCAAAACATCGCGTTATTCGAGTACATTCGACATTTTAACGAAATCGAAAATGAAGTCTCACCAGTTTCATTCCAGTTTTATATGCCAACACTGTTATTCACATTCATAATATTATAATAAATTAATCCATCGTAAACACACACACACACGTGCGTTAACTCGCTAAACGACTGCGTACCGAATAACCTGAATGACGCGATCAAGTGATTTCGTCAGCTGTGCCGTAAAATATGGTGTTTATAATTCAAACAGTAACGCAATCGGGTGACCACATTAGCGTCGCGGTAAGAGTGTCTGGCTCCCACGCGAGGGACCCTAGTTCAATCCCCCGTTTATTTATTTTTAGCTAAACATATTTAAAAGAAACGCTGCATTGGATTGATAACTTACGGCTTTCATTTATAAACGGTATATTAATTTCAAAAAGTTAACATCCATTTATTTCATGCATAAATCCAAATTTGAGCACAAATGTAAGAGGAGTGAAAGGCAAAAAAAATAAAGTCCATATAAGTGTGGGATAAACCAAGGTGTGGGATAACCCTTATCTTTTCTGTATGGGTCGTATTGTGTTCTATAAAATCATTTAGCTGTTGGATTATCGACATTATCGAGATTATAGATGGCACTATCCGGATTCCGTAGTTTATTATTATTACACGGTTGTATCACGATCTGTAAAGGAGCTCATTTATTATGCAATTGAATATAAAATATTTGTATCAGTCGCTAAACCTAGAACTAGGGACTATTTACACATAGTTTACAGTTAAATCCTCACGGAAGCATAAAGCTTAAGTATTCCCCCATAGTTGGGATCTTTATATTCTCTAAACCCTGACATTTGCAGACAACGACATCTCGACATTGCCATATAATGCAATAAGATTATATACTATAAATGTATTAATATATGATATATGTCATTATAGTCGAAATAATATGTAATTATAGTCGAAATAGCGTTTTTTTAGTTTGTCGGTCTGTTGCTATGTGTGTTGCTATGTGACTCATGTAGGGGGCGCCACGGGACCCATTTACCTCGCAGTCCTGGGTAGCTTGTCTTCGCTTCTTCTGGCCCACAGGTCTTCTGGTGATTTTGAACGCAAGTGAGCTATTTCTGGTATTATTGCGATCTTGGAAGCCAGTGAGGTATTTCAGGTATTCTGACGATCTTGAAATCTAGCGAGGTAAGTCTGGTTTTCTGGTGAAGATTTGGTGTCTTTAAATCATTATGTTCTTTAATTGATCCCAGTTTAGTCCTATACTATCTGTCTGTCTGTCTGTCTGTCTGACGGACAGGGGATCGGCGTTTGAAAACGTGTTTAAGGTCTAGTGCTGTTCTTTATGGATTGAGATAATAACTAGTATTTGGAAATATTGAATGTGTAAAGATGTAGTGATTGATATTGATTCTAGTGATAATGTCATGCTGTATGGTCTAGTGCTGTTCTTTATGGATTGAGATAACTGCTAGGAGTCATTGAATATTTCGAGAATTAGTGATTGATGTTGATTCCAGTGATGATGTAATGCTTTATAACGCCACAGGCTATCTATATAATGTATCATATATTTATTTGAATGGGTTTGTGAAAAAGGACCACTTTCAAACCTCTAATAGTTTTCCAATAAGGATGAGTACGTTTCTAAATCTATAATGATTTTAAAGAGGAGGACCGGTAAAAACAATCACTATTCTAACAGGTAAACTATTTTGCGGTAAAAATGGACACACTCCTAAAATCCGAAGTGAGTCAATTATATACTTATATAGCTACACAGTTTTGAAGTTTTGATTCATATTCCTAAAAACAATGCTTGATAGACAAACTCTCTCGAAAATATATTTTTCTTTTATAAGACCAATCCTTGAGTACTCAGACGCTGTATATGATTATTGAACGCAATATGAAAAAGATGAGCTGGGAAAATTCGAACCGAAGCCGCGCGAATAACATCTGGATGCACACGTTTAGTCTCATTAGAAGAACTTTATAATGATCTAGGTTCAGCCAACGAAGACGCAAACATAAATTAATATTAATGTATAAAATGAACTCTAGCAATGTACCAAACTATTTACAATCCCTTTTACCCGCAACAGTTGGATCGTTTAGCAATTACTCATTAAGATATTCGTCACATCTCCAAACAATTCAAGCGCGAACGTCACTGTATTCAAATTCGTTTTTACCATCCACTGTATCTGAATGGAATAATCTTCCTTATTATATCCCCGCTATGTATATGCGGACTTCATGAAACTACGTCACATTACTTTCTTGAATGCACTCAGTATGTACATATTCGCGGCGAACGTTTGAACTCAATATCCGTATATTCCGTCCCCTGCATGGAAACTATTTTATATGGAGACAACACTCGTGATAACTTAACCAATACTAAAATAGCTGATGCAGTGCATACATTTATTATTAATAATTAAACTGTTCCAGATCGGCCAGTTGCCACGCAACGCTGTGAATGTTTAAAAATGACTAGAATTGTCAAAAGTGTGTCAGCTGCAAGAAACAAATCAGAAGACGCATATACAATTTAAATCGACAATAGAAGCGAAAATAATAATCACTACCACCTATAAAGCAAGTTACGGCACTTTTTTACAGCAGCCTCAACAAGATATAACATGAGTCCAAAATATATACAATTTATATACTATTTATTTTCCAGAGTGTTCAGTCATACATACTGCGTTATACGATTTGGTAATCAACAAATGGTTTATTACCGACTTACTCGTTCCGGTAGAAAAATTGCTTAAAAAGCAATAACCCAATAATCCAACAATTCGAATGAAACTATGATATTTTCGTCCACATAATACGAATGACACGTTTTACCACATGCAAAAATCTGCATTATACAAACAGCATATTAATTTGATCTGATAAAATATTTGTATTGGAATTTAATAACTGAAATATTTACACACTAGTAAATATAGCTCATAGGATTTCGTAACAGAGTAAAGGGATTTGCGTTATGACTTCTTATCTGTAGCTCCGATACTTTTTAATTTAAATATATGCGGGAATAACAGAGGTATAGATAAAATATTACATGTATTGAATATCATGACATGACAAAGAAAGGTAGTATACAATCATAAAAATACATTATTCATATACAGTATATACTATGCAATATAAAAGACAAGTAGTTATGTTAATTTTACCAGTAACGCATGGTAGCAATTTCTTAAGATGACTCACTCAAGTACGAGGGTAAGACACTATAAATTTATTGAATTAGAAATGTAATTTTGAATACACACGATGCGTCTACATTGTCCTTACGTAAATTGCTACTGCTCTCAAGACCATTTAGATTTTTAATAATCTTGACGCACGTTTAAAAACATATGTAGCGCACATGCATGCGACAATGATACACATGCGAAAAAGGCACACACAGGTTTAGTTACATTTAAATATTGGAAATCCTTTGTGATAGTATGTGCTTTTTATTAAATATGGTACAATACGTTAGTTTCAAAGTTACTGGTAATGAATGAATGATAAATGCCATAAAATCTGCATGTAGATCTTTAATATAAAAATAAACACATGGAAACGATAAAAAAATCCGATAAAAACAAAATACGTCAATACATGTGATTATCATAGGTGAAAGAACAATAAAAGAAACAGTGAACATTCAATGTAATAAGCTGATAACAACAATAAGGAAAGAACGTATCCCATTTGTAATATGGTTGCTTATTTACAAAACATATACAATGTTGCAGGTTTTAAAAAATTCCTAAACAGCACACTTTCAAAAATACTCAGCAGCAGATGTGTATAATACATATATCCAACGATTAAAGTTCGTCGCACACATCATATTAACATATCTCACTTACATGTGTCGTCAAAAGTAGAAGAAAGATATATTTTATCAGATCATGTGTAACAACAAGTTGCTTACAGCGGAAAAACAAACACCTACATATGCAGAGTTTTTAGTCATAGTAAAAATTGGTGTCCAAACTGTTCTAAATGTTTCTTACTTTTTTGTAGTAGAAGCAATTATGTCTCAAATTTTAATTCTTTTTTGAAGAAATGTAATAACATGTTGAATCGTTGGTCTAATATCCTGATTCTAACTTTTACAAATGAAAAACATTGCCAACGTATAATAAAGATAACAACAATTGAAGTATTTGAGTAGCAAGCCATAACATAACACATACTAAGATGTTCATAATCGAAACATTCTACACGATGCGTATTAATAGTCCGCCAGTTTTATATCATTCCAAAATTTTGGATTACAGAGCAATCAAAGAACATACACTATTCGAATCTTTTGCATGCAACATAAGTCATATAAATTTAAATGTTTAAACCAAAACTTTGTTTAAAAAAGGGATATTTGGTATGATAATCATTATATATAACTATATATTGAAATGTTCTAAGCTCGTAGACGTTTGTTAGTCGAAACGGTTGTATGATAAACGGAGTCGTGTCAATATTTGTAGAAAAGTAGTAACCCCACTTTTTGTTACTTTCATTGAATATGTGCGTTTCATTATAATAAGATGTATGTAAATTAATTTACAAGTTTTGGTTGATTCGTTTATTTATGACAATAAATATTCAGGTGGTTGGTAACTTAAGCACTTATTTTTCAAGTTTTCTTTCCAATCTTGTGGAACACTGTTAATGCGAGGAGAATATTTTAAAAAAATTTAAGAAGGCACTTTTGTTTAACTTATATATGCGTTTTAATTGTTTGAAACTACCCAATTTTCTGACTCATATGTTCATAAATTTGTTCCATAAGGTTGGTACCTGTATTATGTCAGTCTTTGTAAAAAGTCAACCATGGGCATTTTTAATATATGAGTTATTCCAGATACTTTCTTTGCCTATAGTGCTAGTGTATCTTTTAAAGTAAACTCCAGTCCAAGCCTTTACAATTTTTTTAAGAACATTGATCGAATACTTAGCAGGTCTATTACGTCCGGTTTTAAAAATGAAAAAATATCATATACCTCAAGAAAGACACTGTGAATGTTAGTTTATTTGATTCAGTTTGATGAACTAATCTTTGTACCCGGTATTCAGCTTGCTTTATGACCCCCAATATATCATAACACACCAATCATTTAAAGCCGCAGGGTTTATAATCTTGCAGGTTTTGATCATGTTAATGTCGGCAGGTGTGTCATGTCATACAAATTTAAACAAAGTTTTTAACGTCTCTAGGTTGCTTTCATTTTGACCTTCCACAACTGTAAATGGGTAAATTATACAGGTAGTTTAAGGTTTTTGAATAATAAGAAGTATACTTAGACAATCAGTTTTTTTTAAAGCAGCACATCACTCCCAATTTTTTGTTAGTCGTGAAACATTCTTCTACAAGTACGCTTAGATTAACATCTACTATAACATGTGCGAAGCAAATAATACAATTTTCTCAATCATTGGTTAATGAAAAATATGTACTTGTTATAAAAGAAGTAATATTGTTTGACAAAATGCACACAACTACACGATACCATACTAGCAAATTAACTGTACATCCTACACATACATGGGTATTAATACATTTTAGTCACGTAAGGTAGTTTATGATCCATACCAAACTACTAGTACAAAACAAACGTTTGCAATTTAAAATAAAATAATGATTACAATTATATTTGTTTCAATATAAAGGAACCTTTCATTTTAAAAAGGGAAATTTAATTTCGTTCATGGCAGTGTAGAATACACACTTGAAAAACATTTAATAGTTTAAAGACTGACTGAAAAATACATGTGCGTGTGAAAAAAAAATGATTTTCAACAAGATCACAAGTTTATGCAATATGTAAAAACATACAAAAATAATTTTGCAAACTCTCTGAGCTTTATAAAGAGAGAAATGAATATTATTAGTAGAAACGATTACACTTATTAATACTTTTAATATGTAAAGCACAAATACCATACATGGCAAAAATGACGCATATTATATATTCAAGATCATTTAACAAACTTCATACATGTAAAAATGTGAAAAAAATATGCATGAAAAATGACAAGTTGTATTAGTTTTTGCGGATATTCAATTACATAAAAATATGTATTCAAGTATTTCTAATAAATACATCTATAAGTGCATTCCAGGTTGGAAAAAAGTCCAAAATATCACTAACTTCGAAACACAGTTGTTTACATCACATGGCTAGGATCAATGGTAACTTCACATTTAAATGTTATCTTCTAATTGCTCTGATATTGCATCATTTACATGAATATTGTAATTTAATTATTGGTTGATCATGAAAAACACTAAAATCATTTTAAAGTGCATGCTAATTTCACACATTGAGACAATTCTACTTGATGTCATGAATATTATGATAAGTTAATTTCAGTCAAATGTGTCTTCAAAACAAAATTTTGCAAAACAGAGCTCAGAGCACCAGAAAAAAAGGCTCCCACTTCCTGTCATTAACAAATCTTCGGTTTACCAACTGTATACATGCATAACTTTCATGCTAGGCGGTCAATGTGTGGGGAATACCAGTGAAAGATAACTTGATAATTTCACTCTAGCTTAAGTGAAATGTGAAAGTTTGATCATTGCACTCTGGCTTAGTGCCAAGAATTTTGGGACAATGTAATATTGATCCTATTAAACAATAAAAAAAAAATGAAAAAAAAATCGTTATAAACATATTATCAAGTTACAAAGACGCAGCCCCTAAAGCACATATTCCCCACTAAAGTAGTTAGCGACATTTTTGTGATAATTAAACGTCATTTAACCGTAATTACTCGAAGTTGTCGGACACGTAAAACCATTAAAATATGTCGTGTCCGAAAACTTAACTACAAAACGTAAAACATTTCTCAAATTACAGGTGTCTGGAAATTAAATGGTACACTGACCAAATATACCGACGTGTTCTGCAAAATGTCATGTGTGAATCGTATAAATGGTTGTAAAATACCACGCCATATTTACTTTAATGATTAACTTTATATTTTATTATATAATTTAATATATGATACTCGTTGAAATACATTTTCAATTATTTTGTACGTTTGAATTAGTTTTACTTAAAATTAAAATTCGCTGCATTTGTTTAACCTAATAATGTGGATATGTAAATAATGCAACACAATATTCTAGTATTATATCGTTGTTTGTTCTTCAACCTTTATCTTTAATACCTTTACAAGTTGAAACTCGGTACAGTTTACACAAGATTAGCACTAAATGGCATCAAACCGTTACTCGACTTACGATATCTCTGCGCGCAGTCGGGTGTAACAAGTGTGTACTATAGATGGCTATTTACCCAATACACCATTTCGGAAAATTGAGAGTCATTTATTATGGTAGGAAATATGGATGTCCAAAACAAATAGAGTCACCAACAATAATTGTTTTGGCTGTCAAGGGTGTTCGAAAACTTACAGTAATTACGGTAATTAATTTCAAATAAGCAATAATTCTAAGCATCAACACAATGGTTACAGGATGTGGAAATTTTACTCATCTTCCACTCGGTTATTTCCACATCTACAATGTCAGAGGGGGTAATCACATGACAAACAAGACGTCCATGCCGAAACAGGTATTTTCGCCGTTTTATACCCTTCATTTCTTTTATATATTTTTTTTAAAGCCGCTCACTTTCCAGCCATATCAAGAAAGTCATTTGCGTTTATTTCGTATTAATATTCGCTCTATATCTCGACTTTACTCGCTGCGAAATGTCTTAGCGGGATGACCTAATTACAGCTCCACTAAGAAAATTCGCAGCGAGTAAAGTCGAGATATACAGCGAATGTTTAAACAAAATAGACGGTTATCACTTTCTTGCTGATATGACTGGAATGCGAGCTGCATTTTAACAATTAATACAAGTAATAAATGGTATAAAACGGCGAAAAATACCTGTCTTGGCATGGACGTCGCCATCTTGTTTGTCACGTGATTACCCCATCTGAATGTGCAAATATGACAAATGCTTGTTCATTCGCGTAAACCCTTCAACACCATTTGTACATACATTATACATGTATAATACACTACACTAAAAATACTGCGCAAAGGGACGCTCACAGAGATCTCAAATGTAGATTAATACATTTGAATATCCAACTTTTGACTCAAAATTCAATGTGAATAAGGTTAGACACACAATGAACCAAATGTAGCTAAACAAATAGCGATTTGGACGCAACTTATCTATTGCTGTGTGATTTCTGGGATTCTGGTCATCTGTACAAGGCTAATGCAGACAAGGGTGTAGTTCTTTGGCAGGTCTACGAATGAAATGTCGAAACAGTTATCTTCTGACTGAAACACACAGAACGTACACATATACGTACGTATATTATGTTACTTAACGCTACAGTAAAAGCATTCCACACAAGCATACATATTATAGTTTTTCTAAGCATTTTATACACTTTAATACGAACATAAAACACACAATATCGATGTATGGTATATACAATGTATGGACATGAAGAAGATCCGGAAAATATAATTTTGTTTTACACATAGAATACCATGGATATAAATCCAAAATTACCTGATCCGTTCCATGAAACAGTATATGCAGATCATTTATATACGTGTCCTGTAGCGTTATTCTCTGCATTTTCCAAATGTCGTGTATACGTCTGAAGATCAGACTTGGTCAATGGTTGCTCCTATACACATATTTGTAAACAAATTAAACAACAAAACAAAACCCTACTTAAGAAAAATTCAGTATGTGTACTTGTGATCTACAATTCAGTATTGAGTGAGATGATAGTATAACAACTGAAAATACCAATATGTTGCATTCATCGAGAACAGCTTGATGTATTTGCCGGATATCTGGGACGTCTTTCAAACACCGCCCTACCGGTTTACCCAAGGATATATTCTGCAATAGACGTTCCGTGCATCGCAATAGCCGCTTTGAATTCCAGGCTAACAGCAGCATCTCTACAGTGTTTATCTCTTCGATGTGTTTTCTTCCCGGTCCGGTATTTATTTCTATGCTCAAGATATCAGCAAACTTGGGCAAGAAATCAGCAAACTCTGAATAACTTATTCGATCTAGATCCACGTCATACAAATTTTCTAAAAGGCAAAGCAAAACGCCTCACATGGTTTTGTTACATGTAGAAATTACCATGAACATACAAAAGACAATCGGAATACAAGAACGCAAACTGTTGTGTAAAACATATGCGTTAATACATTGTAAATGTAAAAAAAACACTTATGATTGGATACAACGTTAAATAATTAAATGCAACAACTTCAATCGACTGACAACAACAACAAGAAATAACACAGATTCGACTTCGAAAGAATTTGTAATTGTTAGAATGTGCATTTGGTGATTTTTACGTCGATATTTTTTAATGCAAATTCTCGCGATAGGTTGAAAACCTTTAGTTAGTGTCAGGAAACGTACTCACTTATAGCTTTTGCAGCCAATCTTGTTTTTACTTGTTCGAAGGTAGTAAACTCTCGTGGGTGAATCCCAATACTCTTTGAATATTGAGGCTCAGACCAGTCTAAAGTAAATAGAAACTGGACTTCAAATTGATAATTATAGGCTAAGATTGCATCCGGCAACCTAATGTCTGATGTATTTATAAGTGGATAGCTTCCAAGTTTATGTTCGTAGAGATACTGCCGCAAATCATCGAGAGTTATAAATTCTCCTTGAAGAAGCCTGCTGCATTCACAGCCTTTAACTTTGCATTCGCTGCCATTAGCACTAGCAGTGAAGGCTTGAATTATACACTGCAGAAAACTGCAGAACACTGTAGTTGCACTCTCTCCTCCTTCGAAAGGTTCTGCGTTAAACTGAATGAGTTTCAGAGGTGTTTCCAATTTTAACGTTTCAGAGATGTTTGTGTCAAGAAAAGCAATAACTTTTTCCAATGTGGAAGTTTCATTCCTCCAAGCGTTAAGTTTTTCACTTAACGATCGAAATGAATAATACGTTTGTGGACCGACTTGAAGATAACATTCCTCATAATCTTTAACACAAATTCCAGAGTACACAAACAGCAATGTCCGGATGTCTTTCTGCATCAGGCTCGCAAACGCTTCATCGATCCGACTTGTAAATGCTGGCTCTTCCGGATCAGCATCAATAACAATCACATTGTCGGGACTGTAAAGGAATAACGGTGCGATGTATTTAGTTTCACTTACATTTTGGAATATGTTTACATCTTTGTTGAAGGTAAGCATTCCTTTGATATTGCTTGAATTCATTTAAAAAATAAAACAGCTTAACGTTGTTCATGCTGTATTTACTTTATTGATAATAGTTTGTGTTCTACGCAGAGTAAACTGTGTATGCTTTCATGTATGTAACTGTGCACGATGCATGTACCTCAGAATTGATAATATTTATACAAAAAATAAATCGTTACTAAGCCATCGTATAATAGAAGTTGCATATGGTGCACGTGCATAAACAAGAAACTGTTTTTTTTGGTAGTAGCACAATATAACGTTGTTCTTCTCGGAATAGTCAGGTTGTCGCCATTTCATTTCGAGCTGATATTTTAATCAATGCTTAAACGTAATATTAACAATTTACTTATACATGTTTCAGTTGTAAAGCATTGTTCTTGAAAAAACAATATACATGAACAACCAGTGCATAACCAAGTCATCTACATTAATGTATACTTTTGTATAAATATGTTTTTGTTTTCACTTACCGTATGCACATTGCAGGTAGGACCTTGGAGATGATTACGTCCTTAAATGTGGTGATGTCGTTTAGGTAAACCACTCGATCACCATAATATGCATGGTAACCAGCAACTAAGATAGCGCCCCATTTATCATCTATGGATAGTATTAGATATAACAGAAGGTATTGATTGACTTCTATTTGTATGGATTAGTAGTTCAATGTTTAACATAGACGATGTGTGCTCTTACATAATGTGTTAATACGTTTATATATGTATGGATATAAGTGTACTGTTTGATATAGGCAGTGCATGAACATTGTAATCAACATAGCTTTATTTATTTTAGAAAACTCTTGTTTGTTCAAAAATAAACATTCATACTTATGATTGGTTCCATGGAGTTCCCACATGAGTGACACTTGACTGGATTGATGTACGAGTTTCTCATACACGAAGAACACGTGCGAATTGGTCCAAAGCAGCTCTTCATGTCATGAGCCTCAACATAGGCTTTAAACAAATGGTAAACATTCATATAGTTATAACAAAGTTTTTCTAAGATTCAGACTAGACATTTTAAGATAAACATTCTGATCAAGTTTCATCAAGATTGGATGACAAATGTGGCTTTGAGTGCGAAAACAAGCTAAAAGTTGACGCCACACGACGTTAGTACGACGGACACTGGACACAGGGTTATCACAACAGCTCAACATTAGAACTTAGTGCTCAGGTGAGCTAACAAATAAAGCTTTATCAACTAGTGAGAAATAGATAAGGAGTTATTTTCCCGATAATGTTCAATATTTCATCACAAAGCATTGCATAATTCATCACTTACCGGTTACATGTTTATTCACTAAGCATATTTGGCAGCGATCGTCTTTTATGACGTCCCATTTCCGTACTGAATCAATCCTACACATTTTCTATTAGAAAAAAAACATGTTACTTTATTTATGTTTGATTACTGGTTTTTAAGTTAAAATGTACAGAGATGTATAAGAGGACACATGAAAGTCCAGACACATGACCAAAAGTGATTTTATGTTTTCGTGCTTGTTGTATTTTTTAATTTTACTAAAGTTACTTATGACCTTTATTTTGAAATACGTATCACACAATTAAAAAACATTATAAAAGCCGGAATAACCGCCTTGGTCACTTGACTAAAATAACATACGTGAGGGAATTAACAAAAACAATCTCCTGATATTGTTTATCGATTTAAATGCTTCTCATTTTTTGAAAAGTTAATACAAAGCATTGGGGTTTTTACCGGTTGACATGGCCACACATTAACTTTTATACTTGGCAAAACTTATCCAATACAAGAGTGACAAGATGACTATAGATCGTTAACCTGTTTTATTTAAAGTTTCGAACCCAAGGGCATGATTAGAACAATCTTTGTAAATGTCCTAAACCGGATGTTGCATACAAAATATCAAGGCTGTGTTCTTTGTGGATTAAGCAACATATTATTACACTAATTAATAATGAGTTATATTTCAATATTATAAACATAATCAAAACAATACATTAAACATGTTAACCCCATACCCGCAGAAAGGGGAAATAAGGAACTCATAGGCATCATTTGAGCAAACATAGTAGAGGCCAACTAGCGGGTGTTACATGTCAATGTTTGCACATCTCGGCTTTGAGTTGTTCCAGAAATGATTTTACCACTTTTTCCCTTTACATGTATATATAAATCAGATTATTCCTCGGGCTTGGGCAGGTTTACCGCAGGGGCTTGATTTGAACACAGTTTGAAGAGGACTAATGTACGAGGTAAAACATCAAATATCAAATCCTTGCCTCTGGCGGTTTCCAAGAAGAAGCTGTTTAAAGTTATTTACTATATACGTCTGTATTAAGCATATAAAGCATGCGACCCATTAGCCGTGGCAAATTTCGATCACAAGGTGTGGTTTGAAAAAGTTCAGTATAAGACAACTAACTATACGATGATAAAAACCAAATATTAAATCTCCTGATATTTTTAGTTTCAGAGAAGAAGGTTTATAAAGTTATTTACTTTACAAGTATAAAGTAACCATGTTGCCTTTGGGGCGTGGCCAGTTTTGACCTAAGGTGCATAAGTAGATGATAACTATACGTGTTCCTTACCAAATTAAAAACCTTGACCCTTGCGGTTTCAGAGAAAAGAAGGTGTTTTTGTTAAATATTTACTTTATATAAGTACATATAAATCATGCGACCCATAGCGCGTGACCAGTTTTGACTCAGTAATTTGATACGAACCAAACTTGAGCCTTAAACGATGTAAAACACCAAATATTAAACCCATGACCAATTCAGAGATGTTTGATTTTTTTTTAAATTTATAATCTATGTTAGCTCTGTTGAACTACCTTTGCAGCGGACTGGACAGTTTTGAACAAATTAGAAAGAAAATAACATGGGGAGTATTACTTGGCAGTTTCATTAAAACTGCACAGCAGTTCAGGATGAGATTTCGATCGAATGAACGGTTTACGCACGGCGAACCACAAACAAAGGCGGTCCAAAAAGCACACCCAAACGAATAGGTAAGAGTAAATATATATTCGCCTCTTAATACGGGAATTTAAATTTAAATCACTGTGCATGTAACACAGAATAAAAAAAATGAATAAATTATACCTCAGTGAACACATTCTAAATAATCGTCATATTTCTCAGATAGAAGCAGTTATCAACCGTGATAAATGTATGATTGTACAGCTTCAATGTATTAAGACTAATATAAAAAGGTACATTTAATGGAAAACATCTTTTTTAAAACATAAACTTAACACGGTTATAAATAACGCATTCAACCACCGTTACATTATTCATGCTTTGACAGTTTAAAAAAATACTATACTTGCTTGCATAAAGTATTTATTCATTAAATCAGACAGCAATCACGGATAATACCGGAAACATTTGTGCGTTTTGAGCTAATACCCGAAACGGCACCGGCTCATATCAGAAAATATTGCCTGTTTTGAGGTAAGTGTGTTCTTTTATTTTCAATATTCTCTTTTTTAAGTTAACATTTTTCACCAAACCAATATTTCACGGAACAACTCAGTCATTTATTCAGTACATTTCATACTCGTGCTCAGAAATAAAAACGTCAATTTGCAGTTGGAACCTATATTGCCCAACAGCTTATGCACAAAACCTGTGGAAACGGAAGTAAAATGCTGATATTGGTCCATATAAGCAATACAATTCAAACTTCCTGATAAAAAAGGCAGCATAATTGTTGTGAAATCATTGCCATGATGAGTGACGGTTTAGTTTGTAGAAAAACATGTATTTTATATGTCGATTGCTGGCAACGGATAATGCATGAAGTAGGCACCGGATAATAGCCGAGACTAATGAACTTAAGTATAGTTCGCTTAAAGAATATATTGGATTCGGTTGATATGGTAAACATTTAAAGAATTCTTGATTTTCTTTTTATTGATAAATGTAATGTGTCTGTAACTTCTCGTCCCTCAGCCCTGACCACTGTCTAAACGCATGAAAAATGTCTATACAAACGTCTTAACGAATGAAAAATGTATCCTTGCCATAAATAAAGGACCACGAAGGTGTGTATGATAGAAATGCAATACTGCTGCAGCTTCTGGAGTTTCACTTCTTTATATTGACCCTACACTGAAAAAGGTTTACAAAACTAGGAATTAAAGGTTACACATTGTATTGGTTCTTACAAAATCTGATGTAGAACGCGTGCTTTTGTAGAACGACCGATACAGCAATAATATTTATTAGATCTAACAACCAGCTGATGCGTAACAAATATCTTCGTTTAATGATTACGTTTTTTGTCTCCCACTTTCTATATACGCATGTCGTTAAGCACCTAAGAACTTCGTGGCTGTTCGGTTAGCTCAGTGGTTGGTAAACGCGCTTCTCACCTAGGCGACCCATGTTCAATCCTCGTTTCCGGTGCATGTGAGCTTGTTAAGTGGTCACCATACCGGACTGGTGGGGTTTCCGCCGGGTACTCCGCTCCCTCCCCCCTCCTCCAGCAAAAAAAAAACCGCACCAAAAGTGAATATCTTTCAGTTACAAGCAAATGGTTGGAAATTGCAGCCATACATGTAATTCAAAATTCGTCAGCAACTTCAAGAACTATATTATACGTTTCACATACGATGTGCACATCTTGTTTATAAAACATGCTGAAACGCACGTAAACATCTATATATGTATCAATCGATTTCGTGTATTATCCAGTGTTGTGTTTCCGGAATTTATCCGGTGCCAGTATTTGATGGTTTCGTTTGTTATACGGTGCCTGTGAAATCAATATGCGACCCTTTTAAAACGCAAATACTCACGTTTTTGAAGTTGCCAGTAATTTCATACGATTTTATTATAATTCTGAATGATTATTACAACAATGAAAAGTAGTAAGTATTATAGTTTTTTTTCTCTCCAGTTACAAAAAAGCAAGTATTTTAAACTATATTATGACTATGAGGTAGGTATGGTTTATTTGTTTTCGTTCGTTTTGATAAATTGTTATATTTTCATAACGAATTGTGAAGTAAACCAATAACTGAAATACCATAATGTTCCGTGAGCAATAGTATTTGGCATATTCACGCGGTTTTGTGGCCATTTTCACTTCCAATACTAGGCGCATCCTGCATTTGGCCTTGTTTATTTTCTGATATTATCCGTTGCAGTTTCGCGTATTATCTGGAAAAGTACAAAAGTTTCCGGTATTATCCGTATTGGTTAGGCACCGTGAAGTTGAACAGGTTTTAAATTACAATGCTCTTTTAGTGATACTTTTCGTGTTCCAAGTCTAAACTATCTTCCTTTGATTTAATGATTTCCCTATGTCGGTCGTCTGTGTGGTTAGAAATACATTTTTTAAATGCACTTTCGCGAATCATTAAATGTTAAACATAAGATAATGATGGACATCGTGAACTCATATCCAAACTAATGCGTGTTACTGGTGCGACAAATACCCACACGCCCTCGGATGTAGAATGTTGCAATATGTCACAAGAGCATTTTGTAGAAGTATATTTAGAACAAGGACACAGCTATAACATGTTCTTAGTAAAGCTACAGCCTGTATTGAAAATTCAATATATGTCACTTAACTTCAGTGCGGAGAGATTATTATTTTATCAAGAAAATGTTTTTAATTAACCAATAAACAAAATATTAGAGCCAATTGGACAAGTTTTGGATTAGTCTTAAAATAATGTAGAAAAAATTAAAACATGCTCAGAACATGTCCCAAATTATGTGGCGTCCAAAATGTATATTCAAAATTGTTCAAAAGATACCGAAAATGATACGTTTTCTCCAACATTAGAGGCCATTCGCATTTTGGGAGCAAAACAATAAACTCAATATAGATATAAGTCAAGCAAATTATGTGACCACATGTTATGTTATTACATATAGAATCTTCACAATTTCTTTCCCAAAAGGAAGATGATAAACTTGTCTAAGCATACATACCGACATAGAAGAAACGATATTGGCTGATGATATGCTTCTTTCCGACCCAAAGTCTTCAGTACACATGACAGCAATACGAACGATTTGTTTTACCTCTAATCCATTTCCCCACAGAGATGCCTATAAAATAATAATAAAAAAAATAACGATAAATTGCATTTCACAGTTTTAAGGCGCAACGTAATGCATTAAAAGCACGAAGTCCTGAAAAATAATCATACACACAATTAATAACCAATGACGTGGCTAAAAATAAAGACTGATACGGTTACGAATCGAAACTTGGAAGTAGTTTGCTCAACACACATAATCCACTTAAGGGGACAACCCGATCGACAATTAAACGACCGATAGAGTGACACGCCCATATCAACTTGAGACGTTTTGAGCGGATATTCGTATCTATTCTGGAGGATGTACCTAAGAACGGGCAAAAACAAAACCGTTGACCAATTATTCTGTGAAAGAGGTCAAGATAAGAGGTGGTCAATCGGCTAAACCCCTATATTTACGTTAAAATCTTAAATAAAAGGATGGTTAAAACTAAAACTGGGTGTTGCTCAGATTTCTTGACGAAAAACAAATAACAAGCATGAATTCAAAGACATTTGGAGTCATTACAAATACATTTCGTAAGAATATTTCTTTATTGTCCATCAATATTTTATGGTTTGCCCAGGCTTATGAAATATTAACATTCATGCACATACTTTTAATGGACATCAGAAAAAGAATATACACATGCATTTTTATTCCATCACTCTTTAAGGACCATAATTTTTAAATAACTAAATTACAAAAATAGTTCAAATGTAGGACTTTGCATCCTACGCATGAAATATTATTGTTTAGTTATTTACAAAATACCGTGTCTTTTTTATCTTCTGCTAATAATTGCGTATGATCCAGCTAGGCAATGTTGGTCCTTGGTCGCCTTCTAGAGTGCACAGTGACATGTTAAGTTAGAAATGCAACGGTGAACCACGTTCAGTAATACCACGTAAGTTTTATGACGATAAGACATATACAATAAGGTACCACAAAACCCCTATTAGCTTAACAAGAGGAACAGGATGTCGCTAGATCGCACGCCTGTGTGGGGCATGGTCAATATCGAACCACGGGGATAAATTTGAAAACAAAAACTTCTTTGAGACAATAATCTGATGTCACATACCAAATATGCATTCTAAACTAGTAAACTAGTTCAGCCCCATACCACAGACATTTTTTTTTACCACATCGGCATGATCTACAAACCTTGGAGAGGACCACTTACGACATGCCAAACCTTCTTAACCTTATAATTTTGTTTCGTAGATATTTTGTATTTAACTGTATAAGTCTAAATAAACAACATATTAAATGACTGACCATTGAGGTACATGACAAGAAGACTTAAACAGATATTTACTTTATAAGTCTATATAAATCATGTGACCATTGGGACGTGGATAGTTTTGACCCAAGGGGCAAGATCAGAATAAACTTTGTAGATGTCCTCTATCTGATGTTTGATACTAGATATTAAAGCTCTAGCACATGTGGTTTGATAAATAAAATTATTTGTCACTTATTTGTTTAAGATTTTACTAAATTAGTCTAAATTAAAAATCAACTTATTTACGGGGCGAGGCCAGTTTTGAACCCAGGAAAGACAGATATTTAATTGATAAGTCTGTATAAATCATGTGACCACTGGGACGTGGATAGTTTGACTCAAGGGGCATGATCAGAATAAATTTTGTAAAGGTCCTCTATCTGATGTCTGATACTAGATATTAAAGATGTAGCACGTGTGGTATGAGAAAAAAAAAATATTTGTGACTTATTTGTTTAAGTTTTAATTAAATTAGTCTAAATGATAAGTCAACTTATTAACGGGGCGAGGCCAGTTTTGAACCCAGGGGGGGTATGAATTGCACACATTATGTAGAAGACCCGTATACGAAATATTTCATCCCTGACATTTGCCGTCTCAGAGAAAAAGTTTTATTTTATAAACTATATGAGTTCATATAAATCACGGGGCCTGACTTGGTGGAGTACAAGATTACATATCAAATATTAAATCCCCGATCCTTGCGGTTATAAAAAAGACGATTTTAAAAGTTATTTTCTGAATAAGTATATATTTATCATGCTACCCATTGAGCGCGGCCAGTTTCGACAACAGGAGCATGATTTTAACAATCTTTGAAGAAGTCCTCTAGATGATGTTACCGACCAACTATTTAACCTCTTTTACTTGTTGTTTAAGAAAGGATTTGTTAAAGTTATTTGCTATAAAAGTTATAATTTTAAATCAGGTTTGACTCTAGGGGCATGATTGAAAAGAAAAACTGTGTAGAGAACCCATATACGATGTAACATACCAAACATTTATTCCATAACAATTATGGATTCAGAGAATACGATTTGGTAAAGTTATTTGTTATATACACCGTGTGACAATTGCCGGTTTTTACCTCAAGGTTAACCTCAAAACTCTCGTTCGTTGTTTCATACTTAAAATCAAACTTCTGGGACTTGTGGTTTCAGAGATTTGTTTAAATTTACTGTTTTAGTCTTTATAAATCATCTTGCCCATGAAGTGTGGTCATTTGTATTCCTGGGGAATGATTTGAAGCAACTTCGTAGAGTTAAATTAGACAAAACATCAGGTATTAAGCCCGTGATCAATGCGGTTGCAGAGAAGACTTTCAAAGTTATGTTCTTAATCAGTATTTATAATTATTGTCACCCTGTTGGGCGGCCAATTTTGACCAACATTTGTTTCGGATCACTAGATGGTGTTACACACCAAATAGTAAACGTCGTGCCTTGCGGTTTCAGAGTGTTTTTTTTTTTATTAGTTACTACAGAAGTCTATATAAATAATGTGACCCCTGGGGCGCAGCAAGGTTTGGCCAAGGAGCATTATTGAATAATCTTTGTAGAGGACCGCTATACGATGCAAAATATCGTATAGTAAGCAACCATTCCATACGGTTTCAGCAAGGACGATTGTTGAAGTTATTGAATATATAGGTGTATTTAAATCATTTTACTTTGTGGACGACCACAAGGCGATTTTCCACACCAAATATTTAACCTCTGAGCCTTTCGGTTTCAATGAAGACGATTTTTCATTTTTAAACAATTTTTTTAGTTCGGAATACCTACATATGCAGCGGACAGGAACGATTTGAACAACTTTTAAAACGGGTCAACCATTGATCAATCCTTTGAAGTTTCGTGAAAATTCGCCTTTTAGGAGATGACGTTTGGAGCAAAGTGTTGATAACACGACAAACAACACACGACCTACGATGATGGACGCCGGAGAACCACCTACCACAATAGCTCATTATGAGCACTGTATCAATAATAATGGGCATTAGCCAAACATATGACATAAGAAGTGCTCACAAAGGTGTCACATGAGCCCTAGAAAGAAATCTGCCCGACCCCAAGCAGCCATGTTTTTTTTTAACTTGGCAATGACACCATTAAAATAAATATGCTAAGCAAGTTTAATTTTGATTTTACAAACATGTTATTCATATGGTTTCAATATAATAATTTAAGGCCCTGCTAATGCCCCCCCCCCTCCATGGAATCCAAGTTTTTTAAATGACCATTTTCAAATTTGGCCAATAGGAAATAAGAACAATTGTTCTGAGCAAGTTTCATGCATATTTGACTACTTTATGGATTGACACTCTAACAATAAACGACTGCATGGCCCTTCACGTTTAGACTTAGTATCGACACGGATAGCGAAACAATTTTTGAAATAAAAAAGGCTATGAGAGTAGTGCATGCAAAACACGATGCAATATAGGAGTCCTATAGATGATATCCCCTACCAAGTAGACATATATATAACGTTCGTATTGCGTTTTATCTGTAATATTTCAGAAAATCTATGTTAATTTAGCAAAGAATATTAATCTTTTTTGCTAAACTTTCACCAAACCATTGACCTCTGGTGAAAAGGTTGTGTATATTACCGTCACATTGCTATGCATGTGTATATAAACGTTCTTTTTATTATATTTCTCCAAATTTAATGTTTCATAATGACATCCAATTTTCATTTAGCACAGCAACACTAAGAGTTGTTTGTTATTAGCATTAACAAGATTATTGACTACCGGTAAACGGAAGGATGTGCATATTACCGTCACATTGCTTATCAAGTTTCCTGATTATATCGTATGCACTATTATAAACAAGAGAGCCATGATGGCTCTAAAGAGTTCGAGGACAACACATTGTAAAAACTGGACCTGGTGTCTTAACTTTTGGACATAGGCAATCCAGATTCGAACTCGACCTTAATATTGTCAAGATAAACATGCGAACACATTTTCATCAACATTACGTCACACATGTGGCCTCTATACACATGTAGTGGTTAAACGTTTTCCTAAGATTTGACAGTCGACGCAAGGTTTCGACCCGGCCAAGAAAAACATTCTGATCAAGTTCCATCACGATTGAGTCATAAATGTTTCATCTAGCATGGCAACAATATTTTTTGTTATATTAAACGTGCCCTGGTGACCTAGTTTTTGGACACAAGTGACTCATATGAATACTCGGCGTTGATATTGTCAGTATAAACAGTCTGACAAAGTTTCATTAAGATCAGTCACACATGTGGAATCCAGCTTGGTTACAAGGTTGTTATAAAATGTTTACTGGTGACCTAGTTTCATAATACACGTGGCACAGATTAAAACTAGGCCAAGATAGTGTCCAGATAAACATTATTACCAAGTTAAATCAAGATTTATAAAGAATCAATACTACGGTATGACCTCGTTACCTAGTTTTGAACGCACATAACCGAGATTCAACAAGCTGGAAAAGGGTTATGCATAATCCTCTCATCTTGTTTCCAAGTTGCACAATCAATTACATGTAGTTGTCCACATATTTCTTTAATACATACGGACAGACGGACGCAAGGGTGAACAGAGTAAGGGATTAGCAGATGGATGAATGCAAAATATCTTCAAATAATTATAATAAGGTTCATTATCATATTTTATGCAGTTTTTGAGAATTGATAATATTAAGTTTTGTTTTATTAGTTAAATTGCCGTATCCTATTGAGTGATATGAACATTTGTTGTTATTTCATTATTTGCGGACGGTCAGACAGAAGGACGGATTAACAGATAAAGAGACAGCCCGACAGCCAGACCGACAGCCATACCGGCAGCCAGACAGACCGCAAGCCAGCCTGACAGACCGGCGGCCAGCCAGCCAGTCACACAGACAAACAGACAGACATACACACAGACAGACAGACACACATACACACAGACACAATTCTATAGGTGAATGTATGTACTAGGTTTCTTGATAATATATGTAGTACTCGAGGTATGAAAATATTTTAGTGTTTATGGACGGACAGACAGACGGACGGATGAGCAGAGAAAGTGAGTGAAAGCCACATATACGACATTTCATATTGCTGAATGCATTAAACCATTTCCAGGATAATATAGTGTGCATTTATTGAGTTATCATATTCGAACCATTTGGGAAGTCGGCCATTACTTCATAAGATCACATGTTTTGAGATAGTATTAGTATTTATAGTAGATTCAAGTGACTTCATGAGTGTTCTTATATTGTTTTGTTTTAGTTTGATATAATGAACGGTGTTCACAAAGCAAATGTTTACGAAGGACTACAGATGACTTACAGCGGACGACGAACGGCGGTCAAAATATGATCACAATAGTTATCTCTAATCACTTTGTGCCGAGTTGAGATAAAAAGGAAAACTTTATTTAAATTGAAAATAAAAGTCACCTGTACTTTTCCACATGCAATGTGTTCATTCCATCTCCGAAGTTCTAGACCGTCTTCTGTATGAATTGGGTCGAGTCCAGTAATTAACTCGAGCAATACTGAACAAAATAACAATATCATTTCATTTAAGGTGTATGCCATAATACATCATATCAATAACATTTCGTTCGATCCTTTGTATAAATAATGCCTTGATCTGATCGCTGACGTTTGTTTCATACGCGAATTGTTTATCCAAATAGCCGGATGAAACGAGCTAAATTCAAAGCATTTGATTGTTTTGATAAAATAACACAGATCAATACGTATCTGTCCAATCGATACATTTATGTTAGAACCCTCATGAACTAACGGTTCTACGTAAAACTAACATTGAGATAATTACAATAATTTAAAGTATTTTTTCCAATTTAATAAGAAGTTAGAAGAACATCTTTATAATTGAATTTTGCACGTAATACCGCTATACGCATTTAAACTATTTCTGTCGGGACTGAAGTTTTGTAAAACTCTTATTGAAATGCACAATATGTGTAGGAGTTCAGTGCGAGTCCCACTGTGGGCACTATCGTAACATACGTTTGACTAGTGCATTCATTTGTTTTCTTAACGCTGTGATTATAAGCAGTATATACCACGGTAACTAGAAATTTTAATTCTCGATTTCGGGTGATGTAGGAATTCATCGTATTGTGTATTCGAGTGTATATGGCTACAATTTACACAGTACCGTTTAATTGTCGTTTATCGTTGAAAAAACCCATTGTATTCAATATGGATATTTTACTTAGTGCTGTATTAATCAAAGGCTGTTTAAACAACATTGATATAGTATACTGGTACATGCAATACGATAAAAATACCGACAGTAATAATGTATAACCTTCGGTCTGAGCAACATTCTGTGGTAAATATTGAACTGTCTATGAAATCTTTCTTATAATAATAGTACTTTACTCTTGATTATGAATTATAATAGAACACTTGTTATAATCGTATGAAGGCATAATTAAGCGAACAATATTTGCATTTCTATTTCCAATTTGTTACGAGTCTGTATGTTTTCATTGGTTTGGTTCATGGAGTGCAGATAATTCTTCGAATAACGAACACAAATATAATTTGACGACAAATTGATGGCAATGTATTCAGTCAATGGTCGCACTGTTATTTTTTTTAAGACTTTACGTCTTTGCGACCATCTAACAAACTAACACGCCTAAGATACTTTTCTTTGTTAACCCTTTTCATACTTTCTTGCGTTCACAATTTTCAAATATTGATCTTCCATTGTTTGGAACATTCATAGATTGTATGTACCTAAATTAGAATTATATAAAGAAATGAAGACAACCCACTTGGTACTAACAATTCGATTATCTATCTAAAACACAGAATGAACCTTTAAATGTATAAATCTTAAACAAGTATTGTCCATGTAAATAGAGATTTGGCAGCGGTCTCAGTTGTTTAATTATCGTTATAATAATAATATTATTCTAATAAGATGTTTTATTTTTAAATAAAATGAGCACGACAATTTTTATGACACTTCTTGCCAAACAATTGTAAGATAAATAAACTGCAAATATTTCATACATCATATATAATTATTTGCAAACTAAACGGGTAAGCATTTTTTGTTAATCCTAATGATATGTATGTATTTGTTATTTATTAACATAAGTCATTGCTTTTAATTTAACGTGTATGATTTGACTCACAGGCTTGATGTATGCACACCCTTCATGCATCGATATTAATGTTTGTTTAATGTTTAGCTGTAACGAAAGCGTATCTGAACATTTTCAAACTGATAAAATTGTTGCATTGTTGCATTAAAAGTAAGCAGTTGCAACTATCTGAACTGTACATAACAGTTGTTTACCCATGCCAGTTTTGTGAATACAATTATCAAACATACGCAAGAAGTTTCATGAAATTGATTTGTACTTTGGAAAACAAATGTATCACATGGTATTTTACATGAATCTAATATATTCCAAAATTCCCTTCCATACAAAGTGCCCGTCATGTTACTATTTATAATAAGTTATTTAAGTTCTTACATTTTTTTATCAAATGTAAATTTTAAGTTACTGAGTACTTTGCACTTAGAGAGAAATGATGAATAAAAGTACTTTGCTTAAAAATGCTTAAACGTTCATAAACAACAAGTAATTCTGAGGTCATCAATACATGGTCTTCTTAAAATCTAAGATGTTTCAAACGTACAATTATTGACATTTCAATATTTGGATTTGAATATATGCCAATAGTGAATGTTTCTAGTATATGTGTTAACATTACTCATGAATTAAACAATTAAATTCAATAATTAGTATTTATTTATTACACTAATCTTAGGTAACAACCAAGCTACAATTATCAGTATCATCTAAGCATGCTCACAAAATGCTACATTAATCCAAACTAAACAATACTTGCCAACTCCATAGTTGTAAAGGTCGTGTTGCTTCGTAAGTAGACTATGTTGAACCATTGGGTAGTATCCAGGAGTTCCAACTGGCATGGTAGACATGAACAAGCTTTCATCGCCTTCTTTCAGTTCACAGGCTAGTCTAAAATCACTTAACCTCGCATTGAATTTGGAATCCAGAAGAATGTTTTTGGATGTTATGTTCATATGGAGAATTGTACCCCTGAAAATATATATGGGTGTAGAAGCTTAAACAGTAATTCCTTATCTCTAAAACAACAATAAGCAGTGCGAAATTAACTATTTAATCGTACATCAAATGCCCAGAAACTGAATGAAGGTAATCATGGACGCTTATAAACACACAATTTAGCCATTTAACAATTTGTTTAGATTTAAAAAATACCAACCTGTATTGATTCCCAGTGTGCATAAAGTCTATTGCACATGCAAGTTGGTACATGATTTTTACTCTTGTTTGCCATACCATTTGAACCATATCTCTCTTATATTGTTCAGAAAGAGTATCAAATTTTAAAGCTTCAAACAAGTTCCCATTTTCAAAATATGGCGAAAGAAAGTAGCACCTCCTGAAACGAAAACGAATAATGTTGCTCGAGAGAACATGAAACCATTGGGTATGAAAATTGGATCAAATTTATAATAAAGAATGTATACTCAATATAATTTATACTCTATTTGATTACTTTTAAATTTGAATAACAATGCGATATGGTTAAAGTTTATTTAACGTGCGGCTTTTGCTGCAAATTAAGGCTAAGTGAGGTTCAAAGCGCCTTTCAACAGGTTTAAACCTTCAATGATATGCATTGACCGATTCTTACTAATGATTTATGTTTACTGGTGTGTTGTATATTTTTTCCTTTAGTGTAAAGGAAACATGTAACTTGCCTACAATAAAAGCCTCATGCATGTTAACAAGAATGTACCGCTGACATTTGTTGTTGAGTTTCATCATTCCTGTATTTTACATTAAAACATAATCGGATCATTAAAATAGTATTATACAATTTAAAAAAAGTTATTACACGTGACATGCCCACCAAAGAAGTCTCTATGAGGCAGAACGGGACAATTGTAAACAAACGGAAGCGTGAGTTAATGTTCTTGCAATATTCGCTTCCTCGTTCATATGTGATGACCCTTTCTTATAAATTTAATGAACAATCTATGAATTACAAACATAACCCTCTTAAAATTTAAAATGAAGACGTAAATTGACCTTTATAAGATAAAAGTGGCTGAAACGGTAACTACGAACTCGTGTATAACCATTATACTTTTAGGAGGCAGTACCATCTATCCTCGTACATATAAGACTTCAGTAGGTTTTAGCATGCAGCTTACTTTTTATGCGAGTCAAATCTGCTAAAGACTTGCTATACTTTCACTGTCATACATTTATTTCTTGATTTAAGCGCTAAGATTATAGTTTTAAAGAACATATCGACGGTTAACACTTTATATTCTTTAACTTATATTTTCTCATTATCTTCTAGAATATATGTATTAAATTGTGGGTGACACGTTAGTCTAGTTTTTATAAACGCTATTTTTTCATAATACTTTAAAGATTTTCCACGGCGACACTTAGTGAGCGCGTAAAATCGTAAATAGTATAATAATCATGCTGAATATGTTCATGAAGTAACGCTATCCGCATGCGTGAAATAAACAACGAGACTTCATTGTAGTAAAATGTTCTTTGAAGTAGGCTTTTTTTCTAGGTTGGCATTGTACATAATTGTTTTATTTGAAAGCCGTTTTCTGTGCATTGCCATCATTGGCGCTACCCAAAACATTTGTACCTTTAGTGATATGTTGTTGTCCTTCATCGTATTAGCCTAGCTGATGCAACATATAGATGTTTCCTGATATGGTTTCAGCTGTTTAAGTATTCTTACCTTATTTAATGTTAATTAAGTTATAATAACCTGATTCATAGCACAGGTAAGGAGTTGATCATGTTTTGAGAAATCAATATGTGCCTATATATCACTATAGAAACACGTGTGCTGAAAACAATCCATGTTTAAGTAAACGCGACATTTACCTTGGACCTCATTGCTATGCGCTTTAATTGAAAGTACAGATTCACAAAGGGATTTAATACATAAGCATGGTTCAACTACATTAACCATTGACACATTTTTCATAACCTATGCCGCTTGTTTCTGTTTTTATAAGATTATGCACAAATATAAGACATAGAATAATCTTAGGAATTGTATTTAACCCCTGACTTGATTTTAGTTTAAAGGACATGCTGGTGTGAACCGTATAGTTTTGTTACGCGCAATTTTGTCCCTTCAAATCTTCAAATAAATAGATTCCCCCAAATGTTTGTGAATTCATCAATGCTTGAGAAAATAATGACCGAGACAAAGACATTTATCTTTGAGAACAATTAAATTCATTATGTCAACTTACTTATTGATGTGGTCATCGTAATAAGCTAACATAGGCACAATTCCAAAATGCCTCAAACGTGCAGCATTCTTTTCCTGAAAAACACATTTATGCAGACCATATGATTACACGTACAATTACGATAGAAATAGCCTTGATAACCTTTGAGTACAAAACATAGAAGAGGTTTCCTAGAACAAAATTAGTCCATGCTTATTTTACGTCTTATTCCGACCTTAAACAACCCCACATAAGAGGGAAATGATGGCCCTATAGCACTCAAATTATCGAATACTTGAAATGGTGACTTAGTTTTTGTTTCCACCAAATTTACAACTTGACCTTGATATGGTCAACAAAGACATTTATACTAATTTCCAACAATGTAAGGTAACAAATCATGCATCAACTTTTTCAAACGTGTTTAGCTGACATGAGCATGAAGTGCTTATGATGACCTTTTTTGATCACCCTATGTCCGGCGTCAGGCGTCGTGTGTCGTGCGTCGCGTGTCGTCAATTTTTAGCACATTATCGCATAAGGGGCCATAAAAACATTCAATCTTGATGAAACGTATTCAGCATGTGTATCTTGAAAATATCTAAACCAATTTCAAACACGTGCGTCCAAACACAATTAGTCACCAGGTCAAATCGTTGAAAAAACATTGTTATCTCTATAAAGATAAAATTTACAATTTATTCAACATGAATCTTGGTCAAATGTGTATCATAACAATACCTTGACTGAGTTTGAACCTTGGTTAAGTGCGTACAAAAACTAGGTCACCAGTTCAAATCTTAGAAAAACCTTATTATCAATTCAGAGGCCAAATGACTCAATTTTGATGCAACTTTGTGAGAGCGTTAGTCTTGACAATATCGAAGTTAAATTAGAATCTGGATCACGTGCGTCCAAAACCTTGGTCACGAGTTCAAATCTTAGAAAAACCGTGTTATAACGGTAGCGGCCACATTTATGACTCAATCTCGATGAAACTTTGTCAGACTATTTATTTTGACAATACCAAGGTCAAGTTCGACTTCGGGTTTGGTGCGTTAAAAAACTAAATCAACAGATAAAATCTGTAAAACAAACTTGTTTTCTACCTTGCAGCGACATGTATGACTCACTTTTAATGAAACTTGCACAGGATGTGTATCTTTAAAACATCTGGGTCGAGTTTGAATCTGGAATGCGTTCGTCTAAAAACTTGATCACCTGGTCAAATCTTAGAAAACTTGTGTGACCACTTTAGAGCCGGCATGCATGACTCAATCTTGGTGAAACTTGATCTGAATGTTTATCTTGATAATACTTAGTTCAACTTCGAATCTGAATTCGTGACTTTAAAGTAGTTCGTCAGGCCTAGATATAAAGATAAAACTGTTGGCTTAAGTTTTGTTTGAGATATAACTGTGGCCTCTGAATATTTACACAGATTTATCGGTAAAACAATAAATTAATATTATGATATCAAATTTCAACTTTGATGTTGTCAATATAAATAGTCTGACAAAGATAAATTATTTTACCCATAAATGTGGTTCTAACGATTTAAAAAGGTTTGCCTAAGGTTAAGTGTGGTGAACTGGTGTTTGATATATGGCTTAATGATTGAATAGTTATACATTGGTATGACCAAGCAACCACATTTCGTTTGAAATCGAAAGGGTCATGCAAATAACTGAAGATATGCAAACGTCCACTAAATTGAGCAAATTTTAAATAAGGGACACGTTTACGCCGTAAACGTATCTTATTACGCATTAATTATGCCAGAGACGCAACATTTGAATGACTGTTGCCTCCATGGGACGCAGCGACAAAATCAGAATTAACTAGTCAAAACTAACTCAAAATATTTATCTATACCGTAAAACAGAGTCACAATGACTCAGTTAAATTTTCTGGACCTGCGAACACTGCTTTGAATACAATATCAGTTCGAGCTATTAGTACCTAGGTTATACTTTTATTTCGTTAACAATTCTGCTATAAGTTTAAACACAGAATATGACGTACGTCTCGGGAAGCATCTGTTATGTCAAAGAGTACACATATGCCATAGACACGCATCTAGAAGTTTCAGATATTTCATTTGACATGTACAATTTACGAATATTTTTGACCGCGGACTTTGGATGTAGTACATAAACTGGTCCTTAAGAAACAAGATATGTATCCATTCCACTTCTATCTCAAAACTCCACATACGTAAAACACAACCTTGATCTGAAAGTCATGAAGGCAGATTCGCACACACAAAAATCAAGTGGATATCTGAAAGCGTCCAAGGCCCGTTACTTCGTAAAAAACTCAATTAACCGGAACGAAACTCAAACGTGATCTGTAAGTCGTGACGATGAACTCACAAACCAAAAAACAGTGACATAATTATCTTCAAGCGTTTTAAGGAAAACCATGTCGTTTTACATTTAAGTGTATGTATATTTGATAGCGTTACGTGCGAATTATGCAATCAAAATATGCCAATCATTGTTCGACCGATTTCAATGAGGGTTTTGCATTTTCGTCTACACAGTTGTTTTTGGTGTTTGTAGTGTACAACACTACATAATAGTTGTAAACATTAAATATTCAATTACCAAACATAGCAGAACCTCTTAGTTGTATGCTCTCTCAATCTTCCCGACAACGGTTCACACAGTTTAAATAAAACAAGATAATTATTTGCGACAAATAGGTCTGATAATCATTGCTAGCATATATAACAAGTTAATTAATGTGCATAATTCCTAAACTCTGACTTTTAAAGGGCTTAACTTGTGAACACTTTCTCTGTTTACTGAAGCTTTCCGCAGAGCTCCCTTGATTCCCTGCTATATTGTGTTGAACAACATGTGGGTTTAGCATTTTACATGCAACTGAAGTCCCATAACAATCACGGAAGGGGTAAGTGCTGGTGATTGCACATGATCTCTTGGTATTGAGGCGATCAAAACAAATGTCGGTATATTACAACTAATTATTAAAACGACTGTATATTTTTAAATTCTCTTAACTCTATCAAAAACCATTGAAGTGGAATGTCTACTTAAGCTGGCCGTAAGGACTATTCCACTTAGAAGTGAAACGTCACACACCTGTGTCCTTCACTTCTGCGAACAGACACCAAATTCGTATAATAAAAACAAGCGCGTCAGAATGACAATAAACGTCAAGTTGCCAAATAATCCATGGATAGTTTTTAAGTTACCATGTGTTTGGAAATAGTTTAGATTTAGATCCGTGTCAATTTTTGGAAGACACAAAAACGGGTCAATCAAAACATAAATGTGTTCATGAAGAGTTTGTATATATGCATATACATGTATTGCATTTCATGCCGACGAAAACAAACTAATGGGTCCAAAATAAAATATATTATTATGCTTTAATTTTCCCACACCATTTCAATTGCGAAGAAAGTACCTAATTATTCAAATACTGTTACCAATTTGAAGAAGTTAACTTAAAAATTCAAATATCAAAGTTGCCATTGAATTAAATACAATAAGTATGACTTTAGTGTAGTGCATTTCTGTAATCAATATGAAATCAAACGGGATATTTACGTACATAAAATATTCGACTAATAAACGACTCATTTCTAGAAAATTCAGTTTGCAGTTAAATAGCATAAGAAGCATAAAATACAACATACATTTGTAACAGATCCCAATGCTTGTGTTAGACTGCCTTCTTGCTGCGACAGGTCGATTTCTTTTAGAACAACTCTCATGTTGAATCCTGGAACGTTTTCTCTGGCTGAAGAAGCATACAATTACAATTAAAAAAAAAAATGACATTTGGGAATTGTGTCAAAATGTAATAATAATTTAATGGCCCGCCAAATATTCTATATTTGAGAGAGTTTGTATGACATGATAATTGGCACTTCTTCACCAAGTCTTATATTATTATAATTATGAAGAATCATTTTAATACCTTTAACAATTTACTCCGCAAAAATAGCGGAACNAGAATGCAATCCTGAAATGAATGCGGCTTCTGGAAGGTCAAACAATCCTGATATAGTGAGCACGTTCTGCTTAAGTGATAATTAGTGAAGGGCCTAAAATAAAAGACCCGCTAGTGTTATTACAACATTATATTTTTGATTTTGTTTCTGGACAATCATTAGTTCTCTGTTATAAATAATATAATGTATTTATCCACGTCACTTAATGAAAATATAATGTACATGAACAAGTATCGTAAATTATGTTTCTTAAATATCTACTACGTGTTCCTTAATAATCATATTTGTTTTAAAGAAAAAGTATAATTTCCAAACATTTTTGCTTTACCATTTCGCGATACCACTCTATCGGCTCTTGGGTGGTGACAACACATTTGACATTCGTTTAGAAAATAAGACGGGCTGGTCCTTTTACGAAAATGAGGCGCTAACGGAACGAGCATCGTGTTAAATGTTTGACATTTATATAAATATCTTTATTTTATCTACATTCATATTCAAAATGTTTCATATTTACGGGTTGCGTGTTAGGTTATGTATTCTTTTTTTTTTACAGATTGAACATCCATTGATTAAAAATGACCGTTTCGATACGGTATACAAGCTTAAATGTAGTATTATTGTCTTTTTGGCATATACTTTGCAAGACTATGCACATGTGGTGATCCCAGACACATATTTTGAAAACATGTCGAAGAGTACATAATAGAGTTTAAGTGCTCATTTTTTTCAATCCTTTTAGGGCCTTAGAATAGAAAAAACGAACCGGCAGGATTTGAACAATTTGCATAGGCGACAACCCATGATAACTGCGAATTTTCAACATCTGCTGGTTCCTTTATGATTTCAATATTTAATGATAGAATTATAGTTATTCTACATGAACGAACAGGGAACGTAAATCAATAGTATTTGTATGAATACATATATGATTGGGGTTTTAATAAATGACCATGCATTTCCAATTTTTAAGGAAGTTTAGAACTTACACGTTTTGCTGCTTGTGAAGTCCGGGATCAAAATGTAACTCTCAATTGCATTATCATTGGCTCTAAACTAATGCTTAAACTGTACATATGTTAATCAGTGAATTCGTACCACTTTATCAATCCGTACAATACACGCATAAGGCATTACCTGGGATAAATGATTGAATCGCCTTGCGCGGAATTATCTCCGTGGTCATTTGTTGACGACGGGGCATCTGAAATGCAAATGCAAAAACATCAAGTTACATATACTGTTGGTATGGTTCATTATTTTAGCGACAATATATAATACATATGTTTCGGGTGATCGAAACAATTGCGGGAATTATAACCGGCAAGGTTAGTTATTTTATTTTTTAACTTCGAAGATATAAAGAACGATATAGAAAAACTTCAAATTAATTTAAATCCATGAATATGTGTAGGCATGCATATTATATGTGTTACAAGTGTTATCGGATAGTGGAACATTAAGTATCTAAATATGTATGCAAATATGTTGTTGCCCTCCATTATGGCATGAACAGTAAGAATAGACAATATGTGCAAATTGGCCCTGATTCCCTTTCTTGAGTTTAAGGCACCAAATGGGTAAAAAGAATGTTATACACTATTGGAATTCGTTCACAGTTAAGCGCTGACAACAAATGTTACTGATGGTCTAATTACAACCTGATGTTTGTAAAACAATAATACTATTTTAATGCTTCAGTTATATGTATTTTCAAAATCATTTCCAAATCTATAAGTTATCAATGACAGCTGACCAGAATGTAACCATACATCTAGATCAGGACAGCTGTTTTATCCTCTACTGGTTTTATATTTGATTGACAAATTATACTGGACACGCAAACACCATTTCTGCACAGTATTTTTAAACAATCAAACCATTGGTTTGGACCCAGCTTATATGGTACGTGTTCATTATTGGTATATAAATAAATTTGACGGCGCCAATACTTTGAATATATAATTTCACATGCATCATCAGTTTTAAGACAAATAATAAAGAGGTAACGTTTTATGAAAACTATTTCACACCTGTATGCGTATTAAACATAGAGATACTTTTATTTAATGCGTCTGATTATATAACTGTTACATAGTGTGTGTACATGTATATCATACCTGGATCGATAACAGAAACCACACAATCTGAACCTTCCTCAAAAAGATTTAGGAATTTGATTTCTAATATTCGTTTTTTTTCTTGTAGCTGAAATAATACAAAAACACTCTTAAAAATAAGATTTACACAAGACCGACAAACGATCACTTGTATGGCCATTTTACATATTACAAATTATTCGTTGGCGCCACTTATGCTGCTACCGTTTGTCCGGGTATTTGAATATTTTTTATATATTAATATCATCTCTATGAGTCGCATATCATGCTGAAAGAATATGTGAATGTTATGTATTGTTCAGTACAAATTAAAGCATATTTGTATTTATATTAGATCATTAGATGTATTGTTTTTGTTTTCATATATCTATGGTTACTTGTAAACGTGAAAGTAATTAACATTTAGAACATTCTGGTTCTTTTGTAATATGTATCCGGTGCCTTAGAAGAATTAAAAAAAACGATAGTATACAAACGAACTGTAATTTCAATATGTATTAAGTACGTTTTTCTCTAAACAGCTTCGTGTGCTACAGACGAGACTTGGTTTGGTGAAGTTTGTATAATAAACACACGCCTTAATAAAATTTGAGCGCATGTACAAAATCTGTCAGCAAAGATCGACCGTATCAATTTTATTACGCTTAAACAAACGGGGAGTGCGTATTTTACCTCCACATTCTTGCTGTAAAGCGTATTTCGGTACATTCCAACAAAAAATCGCCCTTACCGGTGTCTTATAAATATAAGATCATATGAAGCATTGATGCAGCAAATTTTCATGCACGTCATGAATGCTTTCATAATCAGTTTTTAATTGTCCAGCGGAGCTGACGACAAACATATTTTCGAAAAGAAAACTAACCACTTGTTCTATGGTTTATTGTCGTAGCTGTAGCACAATTGCAAATTTAGTATAGTCACATTCGGTGATCATTTTCCTTTGTGAATATATTTCAAAATCCAATCGTCGGTGAATGTGCAGATTATTTGAATAGGAGAGGAACCCCACCTATCTTCTGGTAATGTCTATGAGGATTGGAGGCTTTTGAGTAACCTTAATAGCTAACCTCCTGAAAAACATTTCTGTTACAAATTCCAATATCGAATCCGTAGGTGCTGAACAGTTTTATAACGGACGTTATTCTTGCATGTAAGAACACTTTCAGTTACTGAAGTTGACGGTCTTTATGACTTGTTCCTGTATATTTGACAATATGTAAAGGTGTTACAATTGTCGTAGTATCCGAACCTTTCATTTAAGGTCTGAAAGTTCATGCAAGTTGGCTTTGTGGAGTTATATTCGTAAACGTAATAAAAAGAATAATTTGATGCGAAGGGACTGCGAGACGAAATTGTGCATTCAGAATTACGAAAGGTTTCTATATGCTGCTGCAACCGTCTTATTTCGATGAAAACGTTAATTTATGTGAACACTTTACCGTTCAACAATATTACTTAAGCCTTTCAATCCCTGCGTTATTGATATTGTTTAAACATAATTTGTTTTAACATTCAAACACGGACAAGTACTTGTATATCCAAACCTTCTGGAATGTAAATGATAATACGGCTGACATAATTGTAGCCGTTCGAGCATATACAGATCAGCTCGTAAATGTGTCACTATGAGTACTGACCATCCATTCAGTTCGTTGATAAAATTAACATGAAAAAGCCTTTTCCTTATATATTATATATATGCATACGATCATAAAATAGATGTTACATATGGTATTTGGTTACTTAGGTTGAGAGTAAGAAAACCATAATAGTGCACTATTTCCATATTAAGGAAATAAGAGTAATCGAAATGAAAATCAGCACAATATATAATTTGAGTCAAAATGTGCATTATGTAAATAGTTTACATGTAAAAATAGTTTCATTAGCAATATTCGTGTCACTGTAATTCACTCGCAACATAATACTTAAAACATGTTATATTATATTAAAGCTATGGAAATAGCGAAATTTTAATATAATAAATATTCAAAATGTATGTGATATTCGATAATTGATATATTTTCTTTAAAGCGCGTCGTCTGCTACCGTTTTCCTGGTTTTTGAATCTCTGTATAAAGTGATTTGGTGGGTGCAGCGATATGTTGTTTGGCGAGTGGTTGATTACCAACAATATGTTTATAATACATTATATTAAGCGCGTATTTGCTCAACTGGCGCATTTTTAACAATATCAATTATAAGTCCAACAATCTAGCTTTATTGCTTAAATTGCGTTTCAGTAAAGCTTCTTTATTTAACTTATTTAACTTAGTTGATGTATATCTTGTTTACTTAAAATAGTATCCATAACTTACATAATTATTTATAATGAACATGTCATAGTCCATTTATGCTAGCTTCTTGTACTAAAATATATGTTTCGCAGGGATTTCTGTTTTTAAGTATTGAATGTCGAAAACACAATCATATATATGGTTTTACCTCATTAGGTATTCTCCATTTGTATACTTTGTCAAAAAAGTTGTTCAACGCTTGCTTTGTTACTTCGTCGATCTCTTCTTTTTCCCTGTCCATTAAATTGTTAAGTAACCGATTGAATTCTGTCAAATCGTAAGTGTTCTACAACAAAATGAAAACACTTTTTAATCCAATTTTGACGGCATTATCGTATTTAAGTGAGATGTAATGGTGCGATATTCTAACATTAATATTTATTTTACAACATTTTGTTAATATTATAAAGTCACGTTACCTTCCCAAAGTGCAAGTCAAGTATGCATTGTTCGACACGTTTACCATTTTTAACGAAAAAACCACCCGGTTTACGAAATTCACGTGTTTCTAAGTCTCTTATTTTGCAGTACAACACACGCATCGATTTCCATGCGAGCAGTAGCTTCTCCATGTTGTCAATCTCCTCACAACGTTTTGGATGCGTGTCATACACAATGCACAAGCAATCAGCACACGTTTGTGTTTGCGACATCGCCTTTTGTCCTGCCTCTGTATGTTCCCGTAACAATGCTGAAATGTAATGTATTTTACAATAATGAATTTCTGGTAGCCAAGACGGAAAATATGTTATTGATGTTTCACTACAAAAAAAAAACATACGAGGGAATCTCGTGATGAAAATATGATGAACTACACGGAAAACAGTTTTCAAACTCACCAAGGCTATGGCTATGATAATCAAACAGATATTGCAATAATTCTTGCTTCTGCATTGATTGTGTTCTTATAAATTGTTCTTTCCTATAAATATCATTCAAAAATAGCATTCCAATGTTATATTTCATGTTCACCTGGGTAATGGCAGTTCATAGAAAAACTCAAAAAAAGAAACAGCACAAAAAACGCAGGAAAATAACAACAAAGAATCAATATTGGCTCATAGTCGACTTGGAACGTAGATTGCAAAGCATTAAGGTTTTAACCGATTTTATCTATAAATACGACTAGTCTAGTTTTATTTAAAACATTCAAGTGTAACGAATACATCAAAGCATCATGCTTCAAATAAATAGCAATGACAGTGGCGATCAAATATTTCGTTTTAATTACCAATTAAGTACTAAATGGTTACATGAACCCAAGTGCAACATAAGTATACAACACTTAGGAACGATGCCATCATTGATTAATGAGCTTAGCACAATCACACAATACACCACATGTACACATGTTATTTATTTCAAGCAAAAACATGTCGGAACACGTCTGACGATACACGCATTCAACATAAACACTAGTTTAAGTACAGAAACAATTACGATTGTTCTGTTTTGTATTTATTTATCCTTAAGTGACTATGCCAGAAATCCAGCATCTGCATTGCGGGCATTTTGAAAATGGATTATAAAACATTTATTTTGCGTCGATGCAATCTAACTACTAACATAACAGAACTTACAAACGAACTCCGGAAACAGTATCTTAGGTATCAGATCTTTAAAATCTGTCAAATCTGTTGGCAAAACTGTGCGTATTTTCCGCGCTTTGAACGGTTCTGGAAGTACAATGGTGAATTCAAATTTCACTAAAAACGTGTAATTATACGCAAGGTATTCATTATCCCAATTTACTGTTGTCAAAGTCTTTGTCGGTTCCATTTTACCGAGTGCCCCTTTTCGTCTATGGTCCTCAATGTATTTCCACAATGAACCAACTGTTAGGAAGAAGCCATCAATGGAACAATTGCAATATGAAGAAGTGTAACCCTTCACTGTACATTTACCACCTGAAGCCTTCATCGTAAAAGCCTGTACCAACAACTTTGTAAAAAGACTTCCTTCATCCACGATAAAGTCAGCTTCGTCCTCACTTTTTGTCGCGTTGAATTGAATGAGACATTGTTTCTTACCGACACTGATTTGCTTTGGCGCACAACAGTCCATAAAAGCTATAACTCTTTTTACGTTTGTGCATTTCGTTATGCCATCATTGAATTTGTCAATAAATACATACTGATTGTCCCCAACTAAAAAACCTTCCTCTCCATGATGCCCTGAGTAGAGAAACACTAATGTGTGGATGTTATCTCCATCAATCGAGTCAAACGCATGATCAATCCTATCTGAAACAGTCTCTTTTTGATTCGTTGCCGAATCGATTAGTATCACTGAGCTGAAAATATAAGAGATAAATAATGCGTATTAGTAAGAGCAGATACTTGTCGTTTCTTTTAATACTGTGCTGAAACAATTTTGTGTTGTTGTTTCACACCAACCGACGAGTTATGAATGCAAATATTTTAACAAAACGCGACATCTATTCTCATGTAAAGCTTATCGGTTACTTGTCTTTTTCAAAAAGTTACGAATGAAAATACATTTATATACTGATAATGTTTCTGAAGTTAGTTTTTTCTTGCCGTCAATTGCTAGTATATACACATGTTAACTTAAATTGATAATACCATTATTAAACTAATATTACACGAAGCAAAAAATGACACAGTAGAAAATAGCAACAAATGCATGCGAGCTCAAAATCATAACATAAGGTTTACAACCTTAACTTTAATCAACTTCAAAATCCACGAATGTGAGAAGTTATCAAATATGTTCCCGCATACCTGTATGTGTTAATCATACGGAGTTGAAAAAAGGGCGCGATTAATGAGGGTCGGGTTTAACTTGTATACTGCCAAATAGCATTGTATGTTGTGCATGGATGTTAAAATCAAGTTCTTACCTTTTTTTTACGCACATCGATGGGAGTACCTTCGATGAAATGGCTTCTGCAAATTTCTTGACATCATTTTGAAACAGAGCTGGATTTTTCTTATCTCCATATCCAACGATTAAAATAGCGCCCCAGCCATCACCTAAAATAGTGTTGGTCCTTTTCTATGTATCATTTATCTTATTTTTAGTTATAAACAAAAACGGTAGTATTATTCAGCAATACTGTCCATATTGTTGAACAGCTACTCGGGAAAACTGAATTGAATCACACACTTATTGAATTGCGGTCTATTGTAGACTTACTCCATACGAACCTATTATTGCTTTGATCTCGTTGTCACACTCCTGACACCTCACTGGATTTATGTACGAATTCCGCATACAGGCACAACATATTTTGATCTTTGTTGCACAGCCTTCATGATTTATGTCGTATATACGGCGACACAATGTTTCTGCAAAAGAAATATTAAAAAACGCCAATATCTTAAAACATAATTATCTACCTTTTCAAAGTTCTAGAAAAATATAAAAACTATGTCGGTTTACTTATTTCAAATAAATGTATTATACATTACACTTATGTTAATTGTGTATTACAAACTACAATTCAAAAATGGTTACAATACGAGGTTTGCCTCAGAAAAACGTATAAAATACTGTCCGTAACTGCTTTTTGCAAAAAAATAGTTTTTATTATCAAATAAAAACATATAAGCAAAACACTAGTTACTATGGTGATAAGTAAATTTATATGCATCATAAAAGTGTAAAGCGAAATCCAATCAAAGATATAATCGCGTTAACCACAAATAAATTAGAAGGCGTTGAACCTATGCTTTTTCATACGTATTCGAGTGAATGTGTTGAGTTGAATTCTTGAGCAAAAATGTCACTTGCCAAAATAAGGGACCTCCTGTTTATACTCAAGATGTATCAACTTCTCGTCAACTCGAGCTTAACTTTATAATTAATTTGTGGCTCGCATGCAGTCGACAAATTCATACATCATAAAGACTGTTTATGTTTACACAAACTTTAATGTCTGCAATACTTGTCAAAACGTGTTGTTAATGAGTCAATTTGCGAACAGGTCCACTTACCTTTTTCCAATGGTTCCTCCAATTCGGCATTAACAACACATATTTGGCAGAGGTTGTCACCTAAGTTGGTCCACTTTTGACTTGATTCGTGTTCGAGGATCGACTGAAATGCACATTTATAGAAAGCTAAGCTCCAGTTTAACTTGAAATGCAATTGTGTTAGCCCTTACGTATTGAACATAATCCATTGTTCACAACAAATGTATAGTTCGTCAAACACACACGAGGTCTCCGTTATGCGTACCACACGAATAAAGCAATAATAAAACTACAAAAACATAACGGGTTAATAATTATCTTGCTATTATCCTCTAGTAAAATATGTAACACACAACACACGAAATATACAACATCATTTAGGAATAATTGCTTTGCCTTTGGTACAAGTAACACATTGCATATACAATACGGACAGTACATAACACACAGTAATTCAGATACAGAAACAATTAAACTGGGATTGATATGTATTTAAATGGCAAATAATGTTTAATATAATCGTTTAATGGTTTACTTATCCAAGAATTAAATAAATCACTTAACACACGAATGCAAATACAATAAAAAATTACTGTATCCTACGTTCTACACGATATTCTTGCAAAGTAGGCTCCGCACGCCATTTTCCGTTCTAATATTATTGTTATATAACACTACGAATAAAAATATACATTTTAATTCATGTATATACGAACTGCATGATTATTTATGTTTCACTTTTTTACACTTTTCCTGACGACTTACTGATCCACTACATTTATAACAGAACACCAAATATAAATATAAAATGATTATCACTGCGATCAATTCCTTGGAACGGTCATTGCAAAGCGAATCGAATACTTCACACAGTGCAGTATTCTAGTTTCGTTCGAAGCCGAATCTATTGAAATGTACAAGGGATAGGTTTTTAAGTTATTACCGTACAAATAAACCGAGAAGAAATAAATATAGTAAATATGTTTAATCGCAAATAACAAAAGATAGTTATATTGAATACAGCATCTGAATACTGAAATATGATGCTACGCTAGAACAAATGCGTTGCTCACCTTATGTACGTACAGGCTTCTATATGGTACAACAGATATCCGCGTAACCCAGCTTTGTATGCTATGAAACTAAAGTTTTCCATCGAACATTTTAATATATGTCATTCGAAATGTTTTGTTATATTTAGTTTAGTACCGTTTGTAGAATTAAAGATTGGTTAACTGATTCTGCTTGCTTAGAGGTGTTCTAAGCTTCATGATACAAACGTTCCATGACATAAATATAATAAGAAACTCGATCATGTGTATGACATTTTAACACATGTTTTGATGGTTTTTGCAACTGATAAATAGAGCATAATATGGTTGGTGACTTTCATGTACTGCGTATGAGAAGGTGAGGCTTGCAATATCGGACCAGAATTATATGATGACCTACGTCACAAACCACTCATTATATTTATTATGCCACCGTTTTTACAGTATGTTTAATACTAGGAGTTACATAGAGCAAATTAAAGAAGTTTTTTTCACATGCGTGCCTACTACTCACGCATCGCATTGTCACCTATTTTTATGGGAAAACAACACGGAAAAGTGTGAATCACTAAGGGAGAAAGGTGTATTGAACGCCATGCAGATGCATATTTGTATTGAGAAATGTGGACATAATTCGCTCAACAAATTAAAATGCTAACCAACTGACAAACCAACTATGTTACTTCAATATGCTCCCTTTAACACTTCATTTGCGCAGATATAAATACGGCACATAATTACACAATTACTGTATAGCCCAAATGCAAAAAAAAAGACAGCCTGGTGAAGTTAATGTCAGCACACACTAAGCATAATAAAAAATAATCCTTACTACACACTCAAACATGCTGTCCACATGCCTAGTTGGGTTAAAATGAGTCAAATATAAACAATAAAATAAAATAGCACAATAACTATTACTCCTAATAGAAAATAGAACATCAAAACGGGTGGCGAAAAAATAATCTAAATTTACTCTTTTCAAAGTTTTTGATGTGGGTTTGTATATTTGTAATGCGGATTTCCACAACTTTTGGTATATAGATCCATCCAATAATTAGATAGAGAGAACGATATACTCTTGTCTGCTTCTCTGGCATTTTCCTCAAAATAATTATACCTCATTTGGTATGTGATTTTTGTTTTAAAGATTTTTTATTGGTTTGTATCTGCGGATTAGTGAGTGCGTTTTTTCGTTTACCACATGGCAAATATGAAAGCCATCGGCTTCGCAGTTCCAGACAAGAAGATTCTTCTAAATATTCCATATATAATTTTATTCTTAATTGGTGACCTCGTAGGCGGGGCAAGTTTTGACCCCATAAGAGTTATTTAAACAAACTGTGTATAGGATATATTAATGAAGCTTCATGTAAAATATGAAAACCGTGTGCCTTGCGGTTTCTGAGGAAAATATTTTTTTAGTGTTCACATTACAAGTTGACGAACTTACGCAGAAAACAAATGGACAAACGGAGGGACGGACGACGGACATCAGGATATCCAAATAGGTCCCTAGGAGCACGTTGTGCTCATGTAAGTTTAACATCAATTAGTTGTTCGACAAGTGCATACGCTATGACGTTGATGTTTTTCGACATAATGCGATTGAAAAGCTGTTTGCATCATGGTTTACACAATTCCTGATCAGACATAAATGTTGCACTGATGCAAATACGACATAAATATAAACTTGTAAAGAATTGAAATTGACATAATCAAAAGGGATTTTCATTATTGAAAAGGTAAAACATTCAACATGTCTTTTAAGTTCAATAAAGTTAATGTTAAAGGGACTTGTTTACAGATTTTGGCATGTTTTGAAGTTTGCCATTAAATGCTTTAAATTTATAAATGGAACTAAATAGCTACAGTATTAAACAAGAATGAAATTAAAGAAAGAAAAAAAAACTAATCCAGCCCGGGGCTCGAACCACTGACCCTTGGAGTAAAAGTCAAAATGTTACAAAATAAAACGATAACAACAGAACTCTCCGAATTATCCAATCGTTTCGCGTTTGTAACGCTTTAGTATTTAAAGGTTTTTAAATTGTCAAAAGATGCATATAATGGATATTTTAGAGCATGTTAAATGTTCAGTATTACTGTTTCCTCGAAAATATTATATCTAAAACGAAAATTTACAGATCTGAAATATTTTTTTCCAATTTTGTCAATTTACAAAAACGTGAACAGGTCCCATTAAGATGGTGATTGATGAACAGTTTAAACGTCTAGATTCTGCCTTCCTGATTTGGAACCCCCAAAAAACCAACCAAAATCCCTGTTCATTGACAACCTACTGCTGTTACAATGCAGCGACCCCTTTCAGCAGTGATCTTCAAAAAGGATAAGGAATTCTCCACTTTATTTTCTACTTACATTTTCTTTTGTTTAAGATCATGTGTTTAATTATATACGAGTCATTTTCTTGTTTGCGGTTAAACAGTTCTAATATATAATCCTTCTCAAATTAATCTTGAAACTATATTGAATCTATTTTTTATCATGTGAGTCGCTGGTTTTGTTGAATTTTTTTAATTAACACATTTGAAGCTAGTTAGTTTAAAGTGCATGCTATTTGAGTCGTATCAATATTTCAATTTATCACTAAACTAAACTCAATATGGTGTCGTAATATGCTGTTTTTAAATATCTCTTTCCACAAATGCTGTATTCAATATTAAATTACAAGGAACCGTATTCGCCCCAAGCCTTTTGTGTTTATGTATCGTATAAGTAGCCGAAAATCTCAATAAAAAACTTGGCCGGCTTCAAAACTACTACTACTACTACTACTACTACTACTACTAC
>VMBQ01003798.1:66535-95732 GCA_007657795.1 Dreissena rostriformis | reverse complement strand
ACAACTACTTAAAAATGATTTCAAATATTCGTTTAATTGATCGCTGTTATGGTTTATATTGGTGGTCATTTGACTTAAGTAACTGCGCACGTGTTGAATTAGGGTCTAATTTGAATAGCACTTTCGGCAAATAAACTATTCAACTTATTGCATTTTCGCAACATGTATTATGCTTTTTAGTTCCATATTCCTTAATCATATTAAAACGATTAAGAACAGTTCAACTCCGAACTGTAAATTAAAGTATTTCGTCGAAAAACCTTAGGTATTCAATAGAAGTGTACATTTTAAAACCACCACAGCCCACATATATTAATTAGGTGGTTCTTTAGGAAGGCACTCCCATCAAGATACATATTGTCCGAGACAAACGTCAGATCTGAGGTGCGTTCATGGCGGCATGCGACAGGCCAGTGAAGCAGTTCGGATAGTTGCGTGTTGTCAGCCCACATTACCGGGGAGGAATCCCCTGCAGGCGTATGTTCAATGTTTCGCCCAGTGGCCAGTCCTAAGTTCATCTTATATTGTATCTTGCCTGTATTCTTTCCAATATTTTGGCAAATCAATTATCATAAAATATAAGATCTGTTTTCCTTATAAAACAAACGCGCTTTTGTATTTGCGTAATTGCTATGCTAGAAGTAATGCTTGAATAGTGTTTTTTTTCTATGAACTTTTGTTTTAAATTAAAGCGAATATGCAAAAACGTATTAACTCAATTTTAAATCACAATGAATACTAAATATACGCTCATTTATTACTATAGAAAACCTAAAAGTTTATATAAAGCTTAATAAATTATAAGGAGCTAATTTATAATTAAGCGGTTACTAAACGGACATGTAAATTTATTCACCCAATAATANAATAAGGAGCTAATTAATAATTAAGCGGTTACTAAACGGACATTTATTCACCCAATAATAATACAATTTACATAATATGTAAACTGTGTGTATGCATTTTTTTCTTACATAATATTTAGTGCACAATATATTCCTTTTGTTATCCTATTCTAAGCACACGTTGTCCAAATGAAGTACGAAAGTTCATAAAATCATCGTGAAAGTAGAAGGGACATAATACGTCAAGTTTAATTTCTGATGATCACAACGAGTTGTCTACCTTTCATTATTGCGAAACCATGTTGTCTTGCGACTATTACAACCAGCGTGTATAAGCATAATCCATGCCCCAATCAGCGCGACGTATTGTCTGATCTGATGACAGGTTCCAATACAGAAATCAGTTCAGTCGGGAACAGAATTATACTCGTGTTTCCTGAGTAAGCATCGCCGTTCAAAACTCAGAGACAAGGTTTACAAAATGACTAAAAGGAATGCCAGCTTCAAATGCAGTTTGTATTCTTTGTATTAATTTCGTGGAAGTTGAGAATCACTTATGTAACAATGGTCATTTAAGAGATTAACTGGGCGGTCACAAACAATAAAATCTCGCTAATTACCTATTCGAATGTTCAAAGCGCCAGCTAAAAAAACTTTACCATTTGTTTGAAATTGATTAATTTCATTTTGTAAGATCAAATAAATTGACATTTAAAATATGATACATAGGAGAATGCTCAGGCCAGATATACACATAAGCCAGAAAAAAATGTCTTCCGTTAAATTGAAATATAACTTTTCTAATCTAAGCCACACAATTGCATCATGATAACTTTTAACAATAGAAATTGCTATTTCGCCACTACAGCGTTTTGATTTTTTGTTCCGAAATTTTCTATTAAAAAGGTAACAATTATAGCTAACAATGTCATAGCAAGCTGAGTTATTTGCCCATGTTTAAAAAAAAATCAAATTTACGAATATATTTATTAAAGTCTTAAACGTTAAGTTTTATATAAGTAAGTCATTAAACGTTCCAATAAAGCACTTTAATTTCAGCCTCCGGAAGTCCCTATTTGCTGCTAAAGCTGCTGTTGTTGGTTGTTGTCCGGTCGGGTCGCACCGGCGCAACGTCAAGGTAGTCATGTGTTGATTTGAATATTAGTATTTTACCATTAATGTAAGTGTTCAATGGGTGCATGTCTAATACCTATGAGTATCTCTCCTCATAATGTTTCTGGACTTTCACTATTCTTTACCTTTGCACACCGAATGTATATTTTGTATCTACCATGTGTCGACCATGCCAATGTAAGTAATTAACTTGTTCCTATGTGGCCAATATTTGCATATGTATTCCGCTTCTTTGTAGATATATTATTAGCCTCGAGGCATCTAAGAGACTATATGGGGACAAACAATGGGGATTATGTATACCACATACAATGACAAAAACACATTTTTCCAACGAGGTTACCTTTGTGTGAATTTCCCCTGGCGTATATATAAAGTACATTCTCATAAATCACAATTTCTTTTTTCTTTTTTTTTGGCATTTGATTTTTTTTTTGTATTGTGAACTGTTGTTATTTGTTCGTAAACATCGTGTTGCCGCTTAAAGTTTAAAATTAATAATTGCAGTTGTTTTTGCATTTAACATAACATTCAGTCATTCACAAGAATGGGTAAAATATTTAAGTTAAACTCTTGAGTGACGTCAGTTGTATATTATATTTTAATTCAAACGAAAGACAAATTAATTATTTTTCTTAATAATTATTATGGTATACCTTTGAACACAATTAAACAATAGTATGTGTTATAAGTGTACATGTTTAAACTTTCGGATCTCACGGCAAATTCAAATTACGACGAACTATTGTAGTTGCAAACAACAATTATGTTCTTGATATAATTGCCAAATGGAAGATACTCAAACAAAAACTGAATATAGGTAATCATATATGTTGAGAGCTACTAAGTATGCTTCTTTTTAACGCATATAATATGGTCTACCTGTACGATATTCGATCTTTTAATAATAACAATCGCGCTCTGTGAAAAGGGGGTGTAATGCATGTGCGTAAAGTATCGTCCCATATAAATCTGTGCAGTACGCACAGGCTAATCAGGGACGACCCTTTCCGCTCTTATTGTATTGTTCGTTTAAAGGAAGACTCTTCTTGACGAAAATTCAGTTAAGGCGGTAAGTGTCGTCCCTGATTAGCCTGTGGGGACTGCACGGGCTAATTTGGGACGACACTTTACGCACATGCATTAAACCCCCTTTTCACAGAGCGAGGCTTACATGGGCACATTTCGTATTGATCATACAGCAGCAAGAACCTTTAAACAAAATCGCTTTGTAGCTTGAAGACACAAGAGTATGATGATATAATTACAATGTTCAAATAGAACGAATATTATTCTTTGCAACCAATAATTAGAAATCTTTCCTGGAGCAAATATGAACACTTAAACATATGTTTAGTGATGGGAAACAGGCAATTACTTTGTCCCAGCTTTCTCCAAACGATTGAGCCTAATGAAAATGTTTAATCTGTATCATTTTCTGGCCCATGACAAACGATGCCATTAGGATATTTATTTCCTGTAAGCAAGCAACGAGGATATGCATTAATACCACTAAATTGTCGTTTGTCTTGCATTTCATGTATTTAAGATAAATATAGACGCCTCTTAACAGTTATTGGGAATGGAGAAGACGATTGAGACATTAATTTTATTTTGTAAACTTGTCCAATGCAGTCAAAGAAGTTAATTGAGACATTAATTGTATATAGTAAACTTGCTACATGAATTCTACGAAGTTCATTGAAACATTTATTTTAAATAGTTAACTTGCCGCATGCATTCCAAATCTTTATCATCAGCAAATGTGCAAAGAAGACTGATATTCCAGTTTGGCCTTGTGTGGGTTACATATAAGCCCTAATAACGATAACCGATTTTGCAAAATAATTATGATTGATCATTCTTCGTCAAGGACTAACATGATCGTAGGTCAAGCGGGCTCAGAGTATAGTGCCAAAACTATTGTTACAAGCCCATAGACTTTGTCCTTTGACCTGGTGATTTCAAATTCACTTGACGTCTTTTCCTTGGCTAACGTAACCATGGTGCCAATGTTCATAATTATAGTTCAAAGAAATCTCAAGATACCGTGCGGAAACTTATTTACTTTAACAAGCCGCTGTGACCTTGACCGTTGACCGGTTGTTCTCAATATATATATGCGTCTTAATCTCCTCCGTAGTAAATCTTGTTTGCAACTTGCATGTTTGTAGGTAAAAGAATTCTCCAGATATCGCGAATGGAAACGAATGGTTTACGAACGACCGACCCATCGAAAGACTGACCGACGGACAGATGCAAAGCAATATTTTCCTCGCATTCAAGGCAGAGGGAGGGCATAAATACCAATTTTACATATTGTTATTGAAGATATTTTACCATGTAAATATTCGGTATTGGCAGTGATTCTTCAAAAAGTATAATTATATAATAAGTGAGTCATCATATTCAATTATAATAATATTATTAAATATTTTTTTAATCATTTGCGTATTTTATATAGTCGACATTCATTACATTTTCAAGATTGTATGCATAGAACCAAATTTGCTTAGTGACTGTATAGTCTATAATGCTGTTCATACCCGTAATAAATCACTAACTAATTTAGTTTTCTCCGACGTACTTCGCGAATGCTGATATGCACTGCTGACACATAACACTGATTCAAGAGATTTTTTCTTGTTGGATATTATTGGTGGTATTAAAGTAATCATATTTAGTAACAGCTGATATACAATACAATTAAAAGCGAACGTCATAAACACAAAACACAGACCGATAAAATTGTGCCAAAAACAAAACAAGTTGCTGATTGTGGGACTAATGGTACTGCTTTGTGAATCGGCTGAATGTGAGGTTTGTTGTTACTTTCTTTATAAGGCAGTGACATAATTTTCCGCCATGTTAGTTCCTAATGAAACTTGTTCACGCTGGGTCACCAACGTAGCAAAGCCCCTTTCTGGGAAATAAAAACTGACGAAGAACAGCGTGTAAAACTAGGTCCTAATTTGTTCAGTAATTTGAAGGTCGAGCGATCCGAACCAAATTAGCAAAATTGTTATTATAAAATTGTATGTTATGATATGTATATAGTAAATACATATTATATATGTGTGGTTTAAATGTATAATGGGTGTGTCGTGTTTGTGATAACTTAATTATTACTATAATTATACTATGCGTTTAAAATATGATGAAGTGAGATGTTTTGTACAATTATGAACTGTTATCAATCATAATATTTTTTTTTAAATTAACATACTCTTCCCGACGTTTATTTTTGACTTATGCTTGTAGAGGATTATGCATGTTTACAACTTGTTATTGTTATATGCAGGTTTATGTCTGTCCGAAATCAATTTGTATCACTTGTCTGCGTAACATTTCTAAAGAGTTAATGGTAGCGCTTGAATGTAATTTTGGTGATTAATTTATGTATTTAAACATTTAATCTATAAATATATAACTCAGGATTAATACTCATTGAAATGTGTGCTTTTTAATCCTTAAAATGCAGGTCAGTAATTTTTTCTCATATTTAAACATTTTTAAACAATGCAATTAACTGTTCATATTGGCTACAAGCAATTGCAGTAAAAAAAAGCAGAACATACCTGCTTTATTTAAACGGCATACATGTAACTAATAACTGTGTAAACATATTTTCGATTTCCTAGCATTTAAATACTTGATTACATTTACTTTTTCAATTGATATTAATAACATGCCGTCTTTATTAGTCATGCACGTGTTTAGAAAAGTATTTCTAAATTGTTTGAAATCTGTAAGTTCCGATGTGCAGTTGAGCTAGCGGATTACACAAACGGGGGTTCTGTTTTCGTTTTGAATAATGGGTCGTTAGAAAGTCGTCCAAATTAGTGCAAAGATGTTATTAGTTCAATCGAACGTTGGTCAGATGCATTTATAATTTTCATGGATATATATTAATCTGCTCAACCTCAGAGGCTTCACGAAATGTTACACTATTTATATACGATAAGAGAGTGTGCAGCACGGTATGGGGGAATTGTTTGGAAGGAATATGACCCCCAGTTTCAGCCTAGACAGGCGGTCATGCCTTCTTCATGGTCGGCACTCAATCGTGATTTGTGGCATAGATGCATGTATTTCAGGAAAGCTAGTGACGCATAAAGGCAAACGAGACTGAACTTTTGTTTGGACTTCCTAAACAATTCACACGGTATCGTATTTGTATTGGACATGTTATTTAGAAGAGAAAGTACGGTAATGATTTAACGCAAAAATGCACGGATTTCTCGTGTTTGGGTTTATAGTAGTTGCAAATCTACTGATTTGCCATTCGAAGTGTGTATTTGACGGGCATAATAAAGGGAGAAGAAGAAACAAAGCGTGATAAATCAGCCCTCCCACCTGTTAGTGATTATGTGTGTGTCAAAAAATTGGTTACATTACTTTTACTTGTCGTGTTGCAATGATATACAAGTCAGCGAGTATTTCTCGGACGAAAACTTAGGTTTTTATGTAATAACTTTCTAAAAAATACAAAATATTTTATACAAAAAGTACTAATACATCCTGGGTTCGTCATCCACAAGCGAATGTAAACAAAACATTTTTTGATGTGCGCATGCATATGTACGAGAGCAGTATATGGGGATATTAAAGGGAGGTAATTTGTCCACTGTACAGAAGTATTTACTTTTATATGTCGCTTTTTTCGTGTGTAAAAAAATGTATATTTTGTTTCCAATATCAGTCCTAATAAGTATCTATAAATAAACATGTGTATTTATAGATCTTTGTGGAAAGAAGAATATTATGTTTTAAGGGGGAAAATCCAAACAGTGAATTTATAATTTTAAATGAGATTTGTTTCTATTATATTTATTTCAGAAGTTTGGATTTTGGGCGATTCGATCCCCTATTGGGCCGGTCAGCGGGCTGACTTTCAAGGGATGCCGGACCTTAACCTCCCGGGTGGGACACGAGTGGTATGGATGGGCTTTTCCGGTATGGGGTGGGCAGACGCCGTACACCACACGCAGCTCCCCGCTCTATTCCGGATGCCACCGAGGGTACTTGTAGTCCACCTGGGGGGTAATGATGTGGTCCGGCATAACCTTCAGGTCTGATTTAAACACATTTAAGAATCGATTAAATATTTACATAGGCATTTCCGGCGAGCATTATAGTCTGGACAAACATTTAGCCAAGATTTAGTTGAAGGGCTCCGGAAACAAAAAACAAACAAATTGACAAAAAACGGAAACGCGTAAATCAATTTGGCCATAAAATAATGCGCGCTGTAGGAGGGGATGGGCTAAAAATTGACATCGACTTAGAAACACCTGTTTTTTTTTCAGAAATGATGGAGTTCATTTGTCTGACGTTGGGCTNACAGCATTATAGACTATACAGTCACTAAGCAAATTTGGTTCTATGCATACAATCTTGAAAATGTAATGAATGTCGACTATATAAAATACGCAAATAATTAAAAAAATATTTAATGATATTATTATAATTGAATATGATGACTCACTTATTATATATACTTTTTGAAGAATCACTGCCAATACCGAATATTTACATGGTAACATATCTTCAATAACAATATGTAAAATGCTATTTATGCCCTCCCTCTGCCTTTAAAATGCGAGGAAAATATTGCTTTGCATCTGTCCGTCGGTCGGTCTTTCGATGGGTCGTTCGTTCGTAAACCATTCGTTTCCATTCGCGATATCTGGAGAATACTTTTACCTACAAACATGCAAGTTGCAAACAAGATTTACTTCGGAGGAGATTAAGACGCATATAGATATTGAGATCAACCGGTCAACGGTCAAGGTCACAGCGGCTTGTTAAAGTAAATAAGTTTCCGCACGGTATCTTAATATATATATATCAACAAGATAATGCTGTTTTGTTTTCATTAAAACTTCCTGAAATATAACTAAAAGGTTATGACATCTCTAGGTCGTGCATATTCAGTCACGGATCAACCATTAGACAGAGTATGCAACTGTCTATGGTTCCCGCTGCTTTTAGGGGCCCCATGAGATCGTTTACTTACTAACTTAGCCTAAATTTTAATGACTTGACAAAGCCAATTATTTTATATATATGTTATGTTTCGATTTAGGGCTTGACATTGTCTTACCAAGTGACAATAATTTTTGGCATTTCCGTATAACAATGACACTTTAAACCTATACAATGGCATTGTCACAGTTATGTCTTGCCAGCATTGACATTGGTAGGCTTATTTAAACAAGTAGGCACTAGCGTTCTAGTAGGCATTTGGCCAACTAAGGGCCTTGGCCCCAAATGTTTCACTGCCTATGGGCCTCCACGGTGTTTATCCGGCACTGAGCATATTTGGCTTCAATTTGTAATGGTATATACACATGTAAAGACATAAAGATTAAACTCTTCTATTTTAAATTTTCAATGTATTGTATCTAGCTATGTTGACGACCATATTTCGACACGGTAATGACTTTAAGGCGAAGATATAAACATTAATTGGAAAACATTGATTGCATGTTCTTGTTTCGCTAAATAAGTGCCATCTTTAGGTCGCATACATTGCTCTTATATTAAGTCTATTTCCGTTTTAAGTTTTCGCTCGTGAGGTCTTGATAAAATTGAGGTAACGTGTCTCAGATCTGTCCTTAATTTGAAATAGAAAACTAGAACATGGACATTTTCGTGTTTGACATGTCACGATCAAGCGTATTGGGACTTGTTTGTAAAAGGTGTATATTGTATTGTTCATACTATAAATTAAACAGATCTCTATTTACATTAAACGGGTTCGAAGTGTATTTTTTAAATACTGGNTCTTGATAATATTGAGGTAACGTGTCTCAGATCTGTCCTTAATTTGAAATAGAAAACTAGAACATGGACACTTTCGTGTCTTACATGTCACGATCAAGTGTATTGGGACTGGTTTGTAAAGGTGTATATTTTATTGTTCATACTTTAAATTAAACAGGTCTCTATTTACATTAAATGGGTTCGAAGTGTATTTTTAAATACTTGTAAAAAATATAACAATAATGTGGTTTTTAAAATCATTTTGCATGTTTGATCGAGTTAAAATAGTCCCATTTCAAAATGCGTTTAATTACCTTTTGCGATAGTTTTTTTTTCAGTTGTATGCAGTATTATGTACAGCACAGTGGTTAATTGTCATTAAAGATCTGCCATGTAAAAAGGCGGATACACAAATTTGGAGGCATTCAGTTTACATATAAAATTTAAATTTAACAAATAATAATACAAACTGTAAGAAACGTTGAAAGTGCGATCAATATGTGTATATATTATTGACCTATCGTTTGTATAGTAAGTGCATAACATTACATTATATTTATATGTTATCTGCCTAGCTTATACTTATAAACACGTATTTCTGAACTAAGTTAAGCGTTTATGATTTACGTCGACTGTTGTTTTTCGTGCAATAGCGCGTTATTATTCTTACAAAACAATGGCTGGCCTAAGTAATGTTCCGAATATCTCTAGAACTTCAAAGGATGTGGTTAAATGCCTAGTTTAAGCATTCTTAATTTAATTTACCCCCTTCTCATCAAATGTCGTATATAATCACACTGTGTAATGAAGTACTACTGTGCTCACAGTGCAGACATTCAATGCAACAGTTATCAATTCACAGATAAAGAGGAAAAAGTTTATTAAACCTTTGCTGTGGCCGCTGAGATAATAATATTAATAAAGATAATATAGTTTATGGTCAATCAATTAAAGGTATGCAATACCCCATAGAGGGGCCAGACATCTCTTTAACTAAGCCTTTAACCAGGTTTTGGTAGATATGCCACATTACCGATCATGCTTAATGTGAGGCCTCAATTGATCATTAGAACAGACTCGGCTGAAAATAACTGATAAAGTGCACACGTATCGAGCGATAACGTAACATACAGTATATTGAACATTAGTGTAGTTTTTCCATACGAATTAAACGGAAAAGAACAGCGGTAGCGCTAAATTTGGAAGCAACATACATGCTTGACCCACATCTAAAGCAAACCAGACATCACGTGACGCATAGGCACACTCACATGGTAAGGGATTGGTTAAAATGGTACACACATACTTGTCGAAATCGTTGATTTCTATATGACAGCTTTCTTTTTCCGCCCTGCGGGCTGGTTAACTAGCAAATGGCGAAAAGTGTATTACATCTTCTGCGTAATCATTACCCTTGAGTAAATTTCAATGTTACCATTTTAATTATTACGTCTATTTGTATTGAAGTTGATTGTTCTCAATCATAGTTTGAGTTGAAAACATATGGTCTGATTGATTTTGTGTGTGTACCTAGACTGAGCTATTTGAGTTTTTAGTTTAAGCTAATGTAGTGAATGATCTCACACTGTAATTTCAAAATATTGTTTTTAGATCACATCTAAGTGAATGATGATTAACGTATTTATTAGTCTTCATCATGCAAACTTAAATATGAGCTGGTTAGCAGCAGCTTACTACGATAATAGATGTTATTTGATAGTACATTCGAATGCCAAGATAAGTTTCAACTCTTCTCAAATGAATAGAAGTACCCCATGCGTTCTGATCATTTCGATGCCAAATGCATGTGAATGTTTAGTAACATTTACCTTCATGACTTATTCTATAAATCTCTTTGCGTCGTCTTTACTTGAGGTGATGGATCTAAATCTGATTCTGCCAGCAACAACACCAGTCTCTGTCTTGTAAACGTTTCGTCTCCAGGTATTTTTGCTTCGGACTCCGTTTTCACCTGAGATATTCATCTGACGGAATTTTATGTAGCAAGTAGAGAGGCAATTTGCATGAAAGCCGACATGTCTATGCATAATTTAGGCGTACTTTTCAAGATAGTTCACACTTTACTAGTATACTATATTACAAGCTATCGTTGTATATAAACTCGAAATATCACCACTCTAAAGTCCTTATGCACCATAAATTGTTTGTTGTTCTATATAAAATAGATGTGCGGGACAAATTGTATTATGTTAGTGTAGCTATGTACTCTGACTTATTCGCTCGTGTAACTTGCAAAATACAGGAAGCAAACCTTTTTAATTCAATATGGATCTTTAAACAATGCGACGTATGAAGCTCACTAATGATTAATTGATCTATAAACGGATTGACTGTCTTTATTATGAATGGAAGTAATATATGTATTAACAAGATCGTTTTGGATGTATATACATGTTGTATGTAGCCGATGTAGTGAATAAAGCTGTTTCAGTTATATAATTACAGTAACAACTTCATAGAAACTCTGAAAGTTAACCTAAACTACAGCTTATAAAAAGTGTGGGTATATGCCTTTTTGATCGCATATAATCGGTTTGCTAGGTAGTGCACATGATAAGTCTACACGTCTAAACTATAATTCCGTTTTGTTTCATAACACACTTTTAAAAATCATAGTGCTAGCATCGATGTGAGAGTAATAATTCATGGCTTGGACAGCCTTTCATCCTGGTTGGTAAAGTCGACTAAGATTGATGTAAAGATAGACATAATTGTACCACCAGCATCATGTGTACATGTCTGCACACTTTTCGATGAATGGTCAACGTTATGAACATATTGAAGGCGTTACCGGCTGGTGCATCATCATATTCAAAGCTAAATGTGTATTAAGTAAGAACTGTAAGATAAACAAAAATATGTAGACATATAAATAAACGGTGCATTTGCCTTAAAGTACACCTCACATTTTAAAATTATGTACTTAATATGCTTGTAACCTCGGTTACACACCACAAAAGCTAACTTGACGACCCCACCATTTTCGGACAGCTTAAATAACATTTGAAAATTAACTTTATTAACGGACCTTAACAAATTAAATACGCAAAAAGAACAATTATGTAAGGTACACTGTAACAATTTATGAGAATTTAATAATTTGATAATACATCTCTTGATTGCAACACAAATGTTGTATTTAGTCTGGCAGTTACACACGATTGTTTCAATATTAAAAACATGTCAAAAGCTTTTTTCATAAATAAAATTCTAGACTCTATAAAGTTTAAAAGGTNGGAAAAATTGCGGTGTTTTGACATAATTAGGTAAATTAGTGTTGTTGTTGTTTTGCTAACAAATACTTCAAAATGGAGAATACAAGTGTTTTCAATATTATATCTACCAAGGTTCAACTTATAGAGCTGTATGGGAGATGAACTAAATGTTGAGATCTAAAAAACACGCCTTCAATTGGGAATATTTAGGTCCCATTTGGGAAAAATATATACTTTTTTCAAAAGTGAATGGGGCTGTATACCGGCCCAAAATTTGAATGAAAAAACAATACTGTACTGCATGTTTTTAAAACATAGAGTTTTGTTTGTTATACACATTTATTTATAGCAAATGATTTGATAGTGCAATTTAATAAACAGATATTTACAGTTTCCCCATCAGTTTATAGATATGTCTGCTCTTGAGTTCTAAAACATCTGTTGTACTTAAATCTATGGGCCATTTCCCAGCATAAGACGTTCTGCAGACAATCATCTTGCATCCATGATAATTGGTGGTGAACTGAGAACTGTTACTTGCATATACGCAGATGTACAGATGTACGATGTTATTGGAAAGACAGTTCATGACAATTTGTTGTCTCCAATCCATTGTAATAATGCACAAGATCGGATCTTTGTTTAGAGGCAAAGGCCCACGTTTTGGATGGAAATTTCTTAAACTGATTTGGAAAATGGAACCACAATCCTGACTGTCGTCCATATTAATTTTAGTCCATATTAGTTTAATGGAAAAGTGATTGTTTTTCTATAGTTTGACAGTTTTGTTAGAAGGATAAATTAAACAAATATGTTAAGTTTGAAAATGTGATAAGTCTTTTTATCATCTCATTACTACACTAGCTAATGGTAATGGCTTAATATGATCAAGAATTCAGTGAATGTTCAAAAACATTCTAGAAATAAGATTGAGGCATTACTACACTAAATATGACCTAGATCTTTTGTTAAACAATATTTGAAAGGAAATCAAAACACAATTACATGTAACATGACCTAATATTCTCAATATAGTCATGCAGACTAAGAGTAGAAGCTACATTTGTATTTAAGAGGATCAGCCACATAGAAGACATTAATTTCAGTGTTCTACTTATCAAGAGAATCCCTGAAAACCATCTCACCAGCTGTAATTTTATTGGCAGCTCCTGCTTGTGTTTACATTTTCGCTGACCGAAAACTAGGTCACTGGGGGAACATGTGGCTAGACTGCAAAAACTGACTAGCTAGCTGTTTGTAAGGCTAGGAAGAACTGATACTGTACTCAGTGGGGATGAAAGAGATATGTTAAAATATGGTGTTTTCTCTGCTCTATATGGACTTGACAATTGGTTGATATTATTGACCCAGATTCTAACTTGTACTCTTTTACGATATTGATTTTGTCTTGTGTTTCAGTTGATTGTGTTGTGCGCTTAAAGGAAATTGTTAATGAGATTATATTTTTAAAGGGTCATGTACTATCTTTGCAATTAATATTCTCCATATAATATAATCTTATATTCTTTTTAATAATTTTTTTCTGTGGTCCAAATTTATAGTATTGATTTGCAATGTTCTGAATAAAACTGATGGTCAATGAACTTGCTGTGTTATACAGTTGTACTGTTACATTGCTCTTGTTTTTGAGAGATTTAACTGATTAACAAAATAATGTCTGGCACATTATGAAGAAAGTCGTAAAAGGCTTGATCGACCCAGTTTGACACGGCTTTAGTTTCACCAATACTTGTATTATGTTTACATAGCGTTTTTTGCCAAAAGAAAAAACATCGGTATGTAATAAATCATGAGTTAAAAGGGCTGTAGTGTTATGGAATTGGGAATTAGGAATAAGAATAATGTGTTTCATGCATGTCGGAGTGTATTTTAAGTGTGGAGTTAAATTAAAAACACAATAGTTCCAGACAGAAGTTATCTTTTATAATAGTGTGTTGCTGTAAAATGTCTGCAGAAGATGATTAAATAAGTATGATTTTTTCTATAAAAACACATTGTTGTCTATACAATGTCATTTGCAAATTTATTTTATTTTTATTTNCCCCCCCCCCCCCCTCTTTCAGGGCTCAGCCGTGAGGGAGACGTGGGAAATAACTTCTCCCTGGACATATTAACTTCTCCCTCTAATTACATGTACGTGAAGGAGAATTGAATACTTCTCCTTTTGAGACTTACTTTGAGCCAGAAATTAACCAATAATATATAAATAAATTCAATCAAATACAATAATAACACAACATTAGCACTTAAGTGTGTTTGTTTATATTAATTTTGTTAATGTTTTTCTCCAAACTGCAAAATGTGAGTTGTTTCTGATTAATCATAATGATGATGGGCGTGGTGTAATGAGGGGGAATAAAATCAGTGAAGAGTTGATTAAAAGCTTAACAGAAACCACTTCTCCTTTAAGTTGCCTCACTTCTCCCTAATTTCAGCTGAGGGAGAAGTGACCCCTCAAATTTGAACATACAAATGTAGACTGATTCCTGTCTTTGCAAAAAACAACATATAGCAGTTGAGTGCTGTCTGTCTGTTAATCTGTCTGTATTTCTGTTTCCAGTCTCAGCCATAACATTGTCAAATATTGATTGATTTTGTCATAACTTAGCACAAATGTCCACAATTATAAGACGATGTGTTATGTATAACACCGATGTGTTGCGTATAACACCCGTCTCTTTAGCTCAAAGATCACAGATAGAGGTAAAATGTCAAATTTCCTTCTAAGACATAACTTTGCCATAAAGTAATTGGCCTCTAATGGCACCCATGAGAAGAATGCATTTTGTGTGTAAAACCTGTCTGCCTACCTCAGATGTCACTGATCACACTTAAGAGGTGAAAGGTCAAATTTGACCAAAAAAACCCAGCTTGTCCTCACTTTAACTTTGTCATTCATTGTGCAATTTTAAGACAAGTTACCACAAATGAATACTGTGAGGTGACTAAGTGTCTTGTGTATCGCCCCTCTCATTGACTGAAAGGTCAAGGTCACATCCGGAAGTCACGAGTCAAATTCGGCCATAATCAGCTTGTTTTTTTATAAAAGCGATTTAAGACAAAGTTGCATGAAGAGACGTCTGTGCCATATTGAAACATATCTTGTTGGGATTTTAAATAATAAAAAAATTATATGTAATTGTTGTTGACAAATGCAATGGAATCAATGTTTCATGAAATGCAACATTTTTGTGTTTTACTTTTTGAAGCAAGAAAAGATAGTGATATAAAACTTTACTATAATATACATTATCAGTTTATGATTTGAAACTGAAATGAAGTCATGTGGCTCTTTTTTGTAACTTTAATAAAAATGTTGTTACCTGAGAACATGCCCATATTTTACGTCACATTGGTGAGAAAAAAAAAGCCATGGAAAAAGGTAATGGTTCATTGCTCTGGCTATAGGATTTTAAAAGGGCATGGTGAAATTTAAAAACAGGGCACTTGTATTTGCGCCATTCATTTGGCAAGCCGATATAATCACAAGATAATGGATAGTAAGAATTCATTAAAACAGACTTTAATAGGGTGATGAATTTCTTAAAAGAAATATTTGATTGATTATTTTGCTGGAAACATATTCTGCTTACACCTTTATGGTCATAGGGACATGTCTCTTTAAATAACAGAAGTGCCAATAAAAACTTGTGTGACATGTTTTAGCCCTTTGCATGCTGGGAAATTTGTCCTCTGCTAAAATGTTGTCTGCTGAATTTCTAAAATTAGCATTTTCTTCGTGTTTTTTTCAAAGAATACTATCAAAAAAGCAAACAGTTTTGATCCTGATGAGACGCCACGTTCTGTGGCCTCTCATCTGGATCCAAACTGTTTGCAAAGGCCTTCAAAATTCGGTTCCAGCACTGAAAGAGTTAATATATAACTTTTGACATTATTGATGTGTTTATATAATTGGTATCAGGATGCTAGTTACATCTGCAGAGTGATTTGTTGTAATGCTCATAATTCCCAATAATAACAAATGTTATATGTGATAAATTTAACTTTCCCTTGGACTATTACACTGTCTGTTTCTTGTGATTTAAGAGATACTGTTGATTGAGTAATGACAATAATAACTGTGAGATCTATGTTTATAACTGTGATTATCTCTCCTGAAGGAAATTCATTTCCGACATGTCGTGATTCTTCAAATTATTTTTTGTTACACAATTTTTTTCAAAAACTAATAAAACAAACTTCAAATTCAGATAATTAAGGCTAGTCACACAACTAGCCTATAACAAAGAGCAGTGACTTTTTTCTCAAAGAAAATTTGTACTTAAGAAAATATTCTTTCTCATTTAAATGGTAAAACAAAAACTACTTTAACATTTCATCATCCAAGAATTGGAAGACAGTTAATAGTGCTTTAACATGGCATATTCAACATGGTTTCTTGTGTGTTGGTTAATCAGAATAATGAAATTCCAAAGAAACAACAGTTAGTTAATCATACTAAGACTACGTGTCCTGTGTAACACATGTTTCCTTACCTCAAAAGTCTATATTTTAGTGATTTTCAATGGTGATTCCATAATAATGTGTAAAAAGCTGTTTAAATTATCATTAAAAGACATTCAGTGAGTTATGTAAAATATCCATTCAAAGTTGAATGCGTGAAAAAAGTGTGGAAATAGGAGAGTTTGTCTATAATACCGGAAATTATTACCATAATTACAAACAAGAAAATCTGTTGCTTATTGCTCAGCAGATGTTTCCCTGCAGAAGAAGATGGTAATATTACATGACTGTATGAGAGAGAGATATCATGCCCCAGTTTATATCAACCTCAAGGCATCTTAGCTCCATGTGCTGTTGCTTGTACAACTCATTTCCAGTTACAATCATTTGCTCTATTGATTTACCATGGCAGATAGGAGCTCTGGAGCTAAGAATTCAGTCTCTCCTGCTGGCAGAATGTATGAATTTTCAAGGTGAATTAATGTAAGGCTTTGCAGGGAGCAATTTGGATATTTTTCCAGTTATTTCAGCTCGAATTTTATTATGATTAAATTCCTTACATCATACCATACTATGAAATAGGCGTTATTGTGGAAACTAATTTCACACAATTTTGCTCCTGTACTGTATGATTCTACATGTACATTATGATTTTTTCTGTGCCTTATTTTATGTCCATTAATATGTTTTTGCATCATGAATGTTATGCAAAGTTCACGTAGAGTCGATACATACAATCACAATTAAGTTATCTCTGACACTAATATTGTGCACAATTTATTCAACTGCATGACTTTTGTATTTCAGATTTTAAATGTCTTTAAAATATCTATATTACTTCATGTAATATATTATAATTGTGCATTATTATGCCATAAAAGCATATTGCTGCTAAATTATTGGCATTTCAAGATTACATGTATGTGTTTAAGTAATATCTTTTAAAACCATCCCATACAATTGGTAATATTGGGCTTCATACAGTACAATTTCAGCATGATATAAAATATATCTATCAGTAATTAGTAAGTACGCAAATTCAATTTTGTGACTTAAATTTGGTACATGTAGTTAATCCTTTCCCACTCAGAAGCAAATTGAAAATGGCTATATGCAACCAGCATAAAATTAGAACAGCCTGTGAGTAACTCGCAGGCTGTTTAGGTTTTATGCTGTTTGCTGCTCATCAGTATTTAAGAAATGAAGCTTTAAAACTTAAATCTATTAAGAAAGGTCTTTAATTTAATTTGATTTTCCAATGGATTGCAAACGAGTTAACAACTTGTTGATGATTTCAGTGACCCTCCCGAGAATGGCCACCATATGACGCTGGATACCCCACCAACCCCCAGTACCCCAGACTCCATTGAGGTCGCCACCATCAATGAAAGCTACAATGTCAGCACAAACAATATTTTATGCAACAGGTATGTATCTTTGAGGAATCCTTTTATTATTGAGCCACGCTCTGGGTAAACAGGGCTTAATGCATGTGAGGAAAGTGTCGTCCCAGATAAGCCTGTGCAGTACGCACAGGCTAATCAGGAAAAACACTTTCCGCCAAAACTGCAGCATATTTTCTAAGAGACTTCCTTCCAACGAAAAATTCCATTAAAGCAGAAAGTATCGTCCCTGATAAGCTTGTACAAACTGCACATACTTATCTAAGACGTTATTTTACGCACATGCATTAAACCCCGTTTTCCCAGTAGGTGAGCAGTTTAGATTTAATCTACACCTACTTAACTGCAATTCTTTTGGCTATCATGAAATTATTTTGGCAAAGATTGGTATACCCACCAAATGGCCCCTTGAGAGCAACAAGTTTTGAATTATTAAATCTCAGCAAACAAAGTTTACAAGTTTTTTTTGGAGACATTCTGTTGGTCGGTTGATTGGTCGGTCTGTCTGCATTAAAGATGTTGGAGCAAACAACTTATACATTTCTCAAAAGTGCAAGACACAATTTTCACTCTCATTGATCCATTTATTCATGAGTTATGTTCCCTTGAATTAAGCCATTTAACGGCCATATAAACTGTAAGTGGAGTGGACTTCTTTCTCATTTCTTTAGCTATCAACTTGAAACTTAAAATATGTTATCATCATGTCTTTGATGAAGTGTATTATTTTGTGCAGGACAAAATTTAATTTTCAATGATCTCCACTCTTTCCTGAGTTATGAGCACCTTGAAATTCGGAATTGCAGGGAAGTAAAATTCCACTCTAATTCATGACTAAAATGTTCATAGGGGCAAGTATGAGATCCGCAATACTCGCCTGTCTGGGAGACCCCATTTTCAGATCACTGGGCTCCTTTATTGTGTAACATTTGCTTGTCTTTAAGCAACGTGATGAGAATGTGGCAGTGCTTGATGCTATACAATGTGTTGACCATATTGTTCATAACAGTAACAAGTGAATTTGTATGCACATAGGGAATTAGGGATGTTATTTACATTTCCGACGATTATTGACCCTCAAAATATAAAAATTGCTAGATCTTTGCAAATTATTTGGAGAACAAACATGTCTTGATATGGGTAATGCTAAAATATGTGACACTTTTGTGTCTACAGAGAAGAAAGGGAGACATGATTTTGTCAGTTGATAGCCCTACAGGGCAAATGGCTTTGAACAGATTTTGACATCCCTGCATGGGCATGGCCGCCATATAAGATGTTATAAGCTTGTGGAGCCGAACAACTTCCACATTTCTTAAGGGATTTAATGGGAACTTGAAATATGATCACCGGAAATTGTAAATGTGCAAAACACGATTGTTACGTTCAGTGATACACTTATTTCTGAGTAAGGTGCCCTTGTTTGTTTAGTTTGATTTTTGCTGTTTTCAACAGTATATATAACAGTCATATCACAGCAATCAGTTTACCAACTCACACTTTTCTTGGCAGACCTGGTTTACCAGCACTGTCTTTCCCCAGCAGTCCAGGGTGCAGCCCAGTGGCCAAAGCAGGGGACATCACTCCGTCGAAGGAGCTCCAGACCCAGGGACCAATCGAATGCCAGTGGAAGGATTGTGATAAAGTGCTCGAAAACGGTGAAATCATGGAACACATTTGCCTGTGCCACGTGCAGACGCAGAAGGGACGTGAAAAGTTTGTGTGTCTGTGGAAGGGATGTAAAGTGTACAATAAGCCGTCTAGTTCAAAATGCTGGTTGGACGGCCATATTTTGACACACAGTGGTGATAAGCCTTTTCGGTGCATTGTTGCGCGGTGCGGGCAGCGCTTTCAGACCCAGGGAGGACTCGAGCGTCATGTGAACAGTCATTTTAATGCTCAAGACCAGTCGCCAAACAGTAAGCAATCAAAACATGGCAGGGAGGACACACCAACCAAGCTCTTCAAGCGGAAAAGATTGAAAACGAAGCGGAAAGCTATTAGAGGTAAGAATTTTGTAAGCGCCTATGAAGTGTGAGACATTAAAGCCCCATTAATACTAAAAAATCAACGAAAATTGCGTACAATATTTCGTAAAATAAAGTTACCTAATAAAAAATCAGTGTTCCTTTTAGCAATAGCCAAAATCTCAACGCCAGATGTGTTCTGGTAACATGGATGTTTGTAGATACAAAATGCTCGTTTTTATTTTTTTTGTGGCATAAAAAAATCCCTTTTAATTTCCGGCGACGATATCTATTCATACGACACATAAACACTAACATGGAACCATTTTTGTGTTCATATGTCGTATGAATAGATATCAATGCCTTAAATGAATAAAGCAGTGACTTCACTTGTCTGTCCATAAAAATGTACGTCTATGCATCCCAAAATCTTCAGACTTTTATGACACTTTCCGCTTTTAAGGAATTTTTCGTTTTATGGAAGTCTCTTCTAAACAAATATCCAGTGTAGGCGGAAAGTTTTGTTCCTGATTAGCCTGTTCAGACTGCACAGGCTAATCTGGGATGACACTTTACGCACATGCATTAAGCCAAGTTTTCATAAAACGAGGCTCTAATTCAGCTTGTCTGGACTGTACTATCCGTCATTTATCAGGCAATTTTCAAATAACTAAAATGGTTAACATATTTAATGGGTCAGTCACATGCATTACCTGCATCGTTTGCTCAGAAGGTCAAGGTCATTATAAAAGGTCAATGGATAAATATGGGGACAATACATCTGTTTGAATTTTAACAAAATTTGTGCAGTATGACATAGAGTGTTGGCATTATGCCATTTGCAAGTGTCCTCATTTGTTGTGGAGGCATTTGTGTCAGTGAACCATTGAAAAAGTAAAGTAGTTCAAGTTAGTATTAGAAGGTCATAAATAGTATACACATGTATATAAAACACAAAACTATACAACTGTGCTATATAAGCTAGACTATTTGTAAACAGATTCCCTTTATTTGAAGCACTGGCTGGTGTTTGAATTTCAGATATTTCTATTTCCTCCAGACTGTGAAATGAATGTTTTTAAGTCAGTTTAATTATTGCTCTATATTTTTTTTGCATAAACAGACAGCGTAAATGATGTACATAAAAAAGGTCATGGATTGTTACGTTTGAAGTTAAGGCAGAGCATGTAGTTCAGGGTTGTTCTGTGGTTTATTATGCAAGTGAAAATTGCAGTACAAATGGGCTACTTAACATGTAAATATTATCACTTTATGGCTGTTAAACCAGGAATTTCAGTCAAATAAAGTTCAGATGCAAATTAAAATATAACTTTCATGATTGTTTGCATCTGAAACTTCTAAAGAAGTCGTACAAGTTTTATTGTGGTACATAATTTTGATGACAAGCAAGAAGCAAAAGTAGTTTAAAGCACTGATATTTGACAGTTTATTCAAGGTAAATACAGTTGTATACGATAATAATATGGTGTGCTATTTTTTTTAAGTCAACCATTTAATGAGCCTGGTGATGCAATGATGTTCATGATAAATTGCTTAGTGGGAAAAAAGATGCTTTTTTTCTGTCTGAAAATCTTTAAGAAGGAAATGAATCCCCTACCTCTTTACTAGGAGATCAAGGTGAAGCATAGGAAGTACTTGAAACGATATGCAACCCTTGGGAGCTTACAGATTATTTTAGCCCACCCACATTCTGCAACTCAGCTTTATTAGGAAGGCTCATACACTATCGGTGTTCAACATGTACACAAAAATTAGCTCATTATGAAATGAGCATATGTATTTGCTGCTCTTTATGTGTGTTTTGTGAGTTAAATTATTGCATTTTGAAAATTTGGGTACATGACGTGAAAATGATGTAATTGTTTAGAGTTAATTATCATAATGTTATCACTGTATTACATTTGAATAACGTTTTCATTTGTTTGAATGTATTATATAGAGAGGACATATATCAGGAAGGTCTGTAATAAAAGCTAAACTGTTTTTATTGAGACAAATGACACCTTTACATGAAAGATTATAAACAACACTTTGCATGAAACGGTTATTATTGGTTGCATGGTAACAGATCCATTAGGTGAATTGAAAGCAACTCTACACCTTTACTCTAGGCTTTGAACACCCTGCCCCCTATGGCTTTGGCACTGATTTTGCAGTTTTAATTTATGTTATCACCTTTTCTACCTGTCATAATAAAAACATTTGAATTGAGAAGTTTATAATCCAATGTCTTGCCAGTCAATGATAAACATGGCCTGAGTGGTCTGACCCATACAATCGCTATGTCAGCTGAGTCGTTATGAATATTGAGTTCTTTAGGCTTTTCATTGACATTTTATGTTATTGAATGTCAGTGATCTAATAAAGCATGCAATGTCACATGCAAGGATAGGTTACTATTTGTTGTGAACCACATTCCTATCCCAATCAAGCATGGCTTTCAAACAATCCATTTTTTGCTGGATTATTTTACATTATAAATTGAAAAGTTCATTGACTGAATTCAAATCCATAGCTGGAAAAACAAAGTGACTATAATTTATTTATATTCAAACATATGGCTGAAAAAGTCCATTGAATTAAATTCTATACCAAGAAAACATCATTGATTCTCTGGCTGGAAAAATGCGATGACTATATTTGGTTAAATGGAACAATCAATTGACTTGATTTATTTGTATACCAGAAAAATGCCTTTGACTGAATTTTGCCCTTTCTGAAACTCCATTTAAGATTCTGAAACATGGCCCAAAATGAATGAACTCGCAACCACAACTTGGAAAATCCATTTCCACAACTTAGTTCCAATTTCATGGCTTTAAAAATCAAATCAAAGTGGAGTTATATATCCAAGATGGTATAAATCAATTGACTGGATTAATGAAATTTATGGCAGGCAAACAAACCTTCATTGATTCATTCAGAAGACTTAACCTTGGCGAAATGTTGTTCTGCAGTTCATGAATAATTCATGAAATGTTCATGAATTGTTCACGAACCAAGTTCATGAATAGTTCACGAATAGTCAGTGAACAGGAAATGAGCAGCGTCTGTGAAATGTTCTTGAAATTTTAGTTCATGAACTGTTCATGAACACTAATGGCATGAAGTATTCATGAAATATTCTTGAAACCTAATGGCATGAAGTGTTCATGAACTATTCTTGAAACCTTATGGCATGAAGTGTTCATGAACTATTCTTGAACCATTATGGCATGAAGTGTTCATGAACTATTCATGAACCATAGTGGCATGAAGTGTTCATGAACTATTCATGAACAACAAAATTCTTGAAAAAATCTTCAGGGTTTTGCTGTTCATGAACAGTTCATGAACACTTTCCTTCTATTCGTCAATGGCTCATTTCCTGTTCACGGACTGTCAGTGAATAGTTCATGAACCATAGTTCTTCAAGAGTTCATGAACTGAGGTGGCATGAAGTGTTCATGAACTATTCATGAACAAGAATTTGTCAATTTATGCAAAGGTTATCATAAGTGTTACCAAAGCTCAACAAACAGGTCAGGGTAAGAAGAAACAAGTCTTGTATTAGCACTTAACATATTGATAGCAACATATAACAATAATTTGAATATAACACTAACTGAGATACAAGTGGTTTGATAATACTCTTTAAATTTCATAATACAACTTTGCACTATATGTTCATGAATAATTCATGTATTGAAAAGATCATGAATAGTCTCATTTTCAGTTCAAGAATCATTTACTAATCAGTGGTTTCCCTGAAATGGTTACACTTACAGTGCCAAAGAACTTGAAATGGAACCAATGGCTGATCAGTTCAGCCGGTAATTTATTAAAGACTTACATTTCCAAATATAACATAAACCATGTGCCTTCTGTTTCAACTTCCTGTGCACACAATATTCTTCCTTTGTAAAAACAGCAATGCAATGTACATGTTTGAGTTCTTGATATCACCTTAAACTGTTCTTGAAATAAGATGTCCTTAAAACGTTCTTAAACTTTTCTTTTAATTCTTCCAAGAACAATGACAGATCCTTTTAAGAACATATTGGATTCTTAAAAAGTCCATCATATGTTCAAAAACATTGTGTAGACCTGTTTAAGAACATCAGAAGGAAATATGTTGTTCAAAAAAGTTCTTAAAGTGTTCAAGAATAGTTTAAGAATAATTCAAGAACAGGAAAGGTCCTTAAAAAGTTATTGAACTGTTCCTGAAGGCAGTTCTTGAACAGTTCTTGTACAAATGTTCTTAAAATTCTCTGGAACAGGTCGAGAACTCTTACTTACAGTGGTGAAAATACTATGCATATTCATACTAACTTCACAGGTATCATAAATCTACAAGATTAGTATGCTAGACATTTCAATATTACTTTCAAAAATATTTATGAAACATCTAGCACAAAGGAATTCATGAATTATTCATGATGGATCCTCAAAGTCTGTCTCAGAAAAGTCATCAGAAATAATTGTTCATGAAATGTTCATCACTAAGTATTTATGGTTAGATGAAGAACTGTTCATGAACTTTGAAGTGTTCAACAAAAATTCATAAACTGTTCATGAACATGTCTTAAGAACAGTTCATGTCCAAAAGTTCATGATCCAAGATCAGGAACTTTTTGTGAACGGTTCATGAACAGTTCCTGATTGGCTTGAAGTGTTCATGAAATCATGAACAACATTTCGCCAAGGTATAATGATGTGACTGGCATATGTATGATGTCATGGATATTGCAGCTTATGTCAAGAAAATACTTTATAAAATCTGTCTTAATAATACCCAATATTGGTTCTGATGTGAATATCCACAGAACATAACCTTGAACGTTATTTTCTCTTGTAAAAAAAACAGGCATGTAGGTTTCCAAATTTATAGAAGATTTTTTGGTGTAGATTGCATAGCTCTCTGCATAACTAAAGCTTTTTGTCTTACGGAAATTTACTGTAACGAAATAAAAACAATGCCAACTTATTTTTCAACTGATTAGATTATTGTGCACTCAAATCTGTATTTAAACATGTTAAAGCATTGATAAGTCTTGGTTACATATGTTTTCTAACACATTATTATCAGTCTTCTTTCAAATAGAAGATAGATGGTTTTATGTTTCTTTGAAATTAACTGTAATATTCATAATTTCAGTGGATAGTTAATCTAATCCTTAACAGATCTGTATTTGCATGATTCTTTTATTTTGGGGAATCTGACAAACATTTGAAAATGTTTCTATCTGTGAACATGTCCATTTAATGTTTGTTTTACAGCATTATAAAGAATACCTGCTGATGTTTCCATCTGTAAAAAAAAACTTGTGGACCAGATAGGATTTTATTCAGAGGATCATGAAATTTAAGCTGAAAATTGTATGCCAGACTCTCTATTTATGGCCCCTAAACTCATTGACAGAAGTGTAGCAATAAAGTATTGTGGCAACATTATGACCCCCAGGCAAGTTTGAATCTTTCAACAAACATGTCAGTGTCAGATTGCCTTCTTGAATTAAATGCTTCAGTACAGTTTAATAATAGCAAAGTAGTTATTTGTGTGCACTGAAGTAATTTGTGTATTGCACAAGGTTCACAGTAATGAAACATTTGCAATAAATCTGTATTTTGTTCACAGCTGTAAAATCTAGTGAGGATCAATACTTGGTTGTGGAGTTGCCTATTATCAATACACAGCTGTACAGTCTGATCTAAACACAGCTGTACACTCTGCCCTATCATCAACACACAGCTGTACAGCCAGATTAGGGGTTATGCACAGCTGTACAGTCTGATCAGATCATATATGCAGTTGCACAGTGTGCTCAGGTTCTATACACAGATGTACACTCTGTGATCAATTTACAGCTGTACAATCACAGTATGGTCTATACAAAGCTGTACAGTCAAAACAGAATCAATACACAGCTGTCAGACCATGATCTAGACACAGCTGTACAGTCTGATATGGATGCATACACAGGTGTACAATTTAATTGGGGTTTATTCACAGCTGTACAGTACCATTTAGATCTAATAACAACTGAACATTTTATCAGGATTTATATTCAGCTTTACAGTTCAATCAGAATCTATCCACAACTGTACAGTCCAATCAGGATTATATATACATGTTTACATAGATGTACACTTTAAGTTTCTATAGAGTATACTATACATCTGGCAGTTGGTAGTGTCACTCTTACATTGTACATGTACCAATCATCCTAATGAAATCAAGTGGCTGCGGCATGTCCTATTTGTCCAGGTGACTTATTCATGTTATGAATTGCTGGTTTATGGGATATGCTTCATATGAATAATATAAACAACTAAAGGCAGGAGGAAGGCCTCAGATTATGACTTTTCCTGCCTTACAATCCACTTAATGGTTTCTCCTTCCCCTATGTACTGGTCATGGTTGAGTGACAAAAAAATGGGCTAGTATTTCAAGTTCAGAGGGTGATTAATTGAAAAAAGGTGTCAACATGTTGGGAGCCAGAGTTGTATGTGTGTCATACAAGATTGATAAGAGGTCGTGATGTGGTTTCTGTGGTTTATATACAGTAGAATGTGCAAATCATCAAATAAAGGCTTGGTGTGGGAGATTTGAGGTGTTTAAAGCAGAATGGTAAAGACATTGCAGCTTGAGTTTTAAAGGGGACTTGTTTCCAAAATAACCTTTTGCATGAAACAGTTATTATTGGTAGTATGGTAACATACCCATAAGGTGAATTGAAAGCAACTCTACACCTTTACTCTAGGCTTTGAACACTGTGCCCCCTATGGCTTTGACACTGAGGTTGCAGTTTTAATTTATTTTTATCACCTTTGCTACCAGTCCTAATAAAAACATTTGAATTAAGAAGTTTATAATCCGATGCTTTGACAGTCAATGATAAACTTGACCTGACCCATACAATCCCAATGTCAGCTGAGTTGTTATGAATTTGGGCTTTTCATTGACATTTTATGTTAACTATTGAATGTCAGTGATCTAATAAAGCATGCAATGTCACATGTAAGGATAGGTTACTATTTGTTGTACCACATTCCTGTCCCAATCAAGCGAGGCTATCAAAGAATCCATTTTTGCTGGATTATTTTACATCATTAATTGAAAAGTGAATTGACAAAATTGTAATCCATGGCAGCAAAAATCCAGTGACTATAATTTATTTATATTCAAACATATGGCTGAAAAGTCCATTTCCTGATTTCAATGGTATACCAGTCATGGACTGAATTTCTCCTGTGCTGAAACTCCATTTAGGATTCATAAACATGACTTTAAATGAATAAACACACAACCACTGTTGAACAAATCCATTTCCACAACTTAGGTCCAACTTTAATGGCTTTAAAAATCCTATCAAATCAAAGTGGAGTTACATATCCAAGTTTGTTATAATCGATTGACTGGATTCATCAAATCTATGGCAGGCAAAAGGACTTAAATTGATACATGAACTCAGTCCAGTAAGAAGACTATGATGTGACCAGCAGGTGTATGATGTAAATTAATAAATATTGCCGGCTTATGTCAAGAAAAAAACATTTATAGGTGTTCTGCATGTCCACAGAACATAAACTTGAAAATTAAATTTCTCTTGTATGATAAACAGGCATGTAGGTTTCATACTGTATGGAACTATTAATGTATTACAAATAGGTTTGAAGTATGATCTTGAACATGCAGATTTTTTGGTGTAGATTGACATCTTAGCTGCATGTGCTATCTCTTGTGCAACTCATTTCCAGTTACAATCATTTGCTCTATTGATTTACCATGGCAGATAGGAGCTCTGGAGCTAAGAATTCNATGTCAAGAAAATACTTACACAAATCTGTCTTAATAATACCCAAAATTGGTTCTGAATATCTACAGAACATAACCTTGAAAGTTATTTTCTCTTGTAAGATAAACAGGCATGTAGGTTTCAAAATTTATGGAAGATTTTTTGGTGTAGATTGCATAGCTCTCTGCATAACTAAAGCTTTTTGTCCTACGGAAATTTACTCTAATGAAATAAAAACAATGCCAACTTATTTTTCAACTGATTAGATTATTGTGTACTCAAATCTTTATTTAAACATGTTAAACCATTGATAAGTCTTGGTTACGAATGTTTATGACACATATTATCAAAAAGAAGATAGAAGGTTTTATGTTTGTTTGAAATTTCATTTTCTGTCATTTTTTCTATAAGATTATAACTATAATATTTATAATTTCAGCTGATGATTTATCTAATCCTTAACAGATCTGTATTTGAATGATTCTTTTATTTTGGGAATCTGACAACGATTTGAAAATCTTTCTCTTTCTAAATATGTGAACATGTCCCTTTACTGTTTGTTTTACATGATAATAAAGAAAACCTGATGATGTTGCCATCTGTAAAAAAAACTTGTTCACCAGAGAGGATTGTATTTGGAGGATTGTGAAATTTAAGCTGAAAATTGTATGCCAGACTCTCTATTTATGGCCCCTAAACTCATTGACAGAAATGTAGCAATAAAGTATTGTGGCAACATTATGACCCCCAGGCAAGTTTGAATCTTTCAACTATAACATGTCAGTGTCAGATTGCCTTCTTGAATTAAACGCTTCAGTACATTTAATAGCATAGTTGTAATTTGCTTGCACTGAAGTAATTGTGCAGTGTCCGACAAATTTCCTATTTTTCAGGTAGCCCACTGGGCTACCAGTGAAAATATTTGGTAGCCCATAAAATTTACCTACAAAATGGTAAGAGGGGAGTTTCATCTTTATTTTATTTATTCAATTACATACACAAAATACAACAAGTATTATGATGTGACATGCAGTAGACATAACAAATCACTTATCAACCGTATCACACATTGACACAATGACACAATGATTTCATTCAGTCCAATAGCAAATAGTCTTATTAAACTGCACTTAGTACACAGTTATGTACACAGTCAATATCATTTCTAGTCAGTAGCTGACGATATCTTGTAAATTTTGGACGCTTAGATGTATCAGACTGTGTCTCATCGAGACATCTCTTCTTAGCACTTGGTTCCTGCGGTCCTGAAGAACGAACCACAAAACGGTCCATTTTGTAATTCAATCTATTAACACAAGTATCCTAGAGGATATATAGTTAAAACACATGTGCACATTAATCCAAATTAAATACACAAAAGCTCATAAATCCAATCACTCAATATTAAACCAATCACACATCGCATTTCACCTTCAAAACTAATTTAATACATTATAATAAAAGATACAAAATTGGTGCATCTTATATACAACTCGATCAAATAATTAAAACACTGCTTGTCTCAATTGAAATCAAACTAACCTTAATTATTAACATTCC
>VMBQ01003798.1:38611-66459 GCA_007657795.1 Dreissena rostriformis | reverse complement strand
CCCTATGATCTAAACACAGCTGTACACTCTGCCCTATGATCTTAACACAGCTGTACACTCTGCCCTATGATCTTAACACAGCTGTACACTCTGCCCTATGATCTAAACACAGCTGTACACTCTGCCCTATGATCTTAACACAGCTGTACACTCTGCCCTATGATCTTAACACAGCTGTACACTCTGCCCTATGATCTAAACACAGCTGTACACTCTGCCCTATGATCTTAACACAGCTGTACACTCTGCCCTATGATCTTAACACAGCTGTACACTCTGCCCTATGATCTAAACACAGCTGTACACTCTGCCCTATGATCTTAACACAGCTGTACACTCTGCCCTATGATCTTAACACAGCTGTACACTCTGCCCTATGATCTAAACACAGCTGTACACTCTGCCCTATGATCTTAACACAGCTGCATAGTTTTCCCTTTGATCTAAACATATCTGTACACTCTGCCCTATGATCTTAACACAGCTGTACACTCTGTCCTATGATCTAAACACAGCTGTACAGTTTTCCCTATGATCTAAACACAGCTGTACAGTTTTCCCTATGATCTAAACACAGCTGTACAGTTTTCCATATGATTTTAGCACAGCTGTACAGTTTTCCCTATGATCTAAACACAGCTGTACACTCTGCCCTATGATCTTAACACAGGTGTACAGTTTTCCCTTTGATCTAAATACAGCTGTACACTTCCCCTATGATCTAAACACAGTTGTACAGTTTTCCCTATGATCTAAACACAGCTGTACACTCTGCCCTATGATTTTAACACAGCTGTACAGTTTTCCCTTTGATCTAAACACAGCTGTACACTCTGCCTATGATCTAAACACAGCTGTACACTCTGCCCTATGATCTAAACACAGCTGTACAGTTTTCCATTTGATCTTAACACAGCTGTAAACTCTGCCCTATGATCTAAACACAGCTGTACACTCTACCTATGATCTTAACACAGCTGTACAGTTTTCCCTATGATCTAAACACAGCTTTATACTCTGCCCTATGATCTTCACACAACTGTACACTCTGCCCTATGATCAAAACACAACTGTACACTCTGCCCTATGATCTAAACACAGCTGTACAGTTGTCCTCATGATCTAAACTCAACTGTACAGTTTTCCCTATGATCTTAACACAGCTGTACACTCTCCCCTATGATGTAAACACAGTTGTACAGTTTTCCCTATGATCTTAACACAGCTGTATACTCTGCCCTATGATCTTAACAAAGCTGTACAGTTTTCCCTATGATCTAAACACACCTTTACACTCTGCCCTATGATCTTAACACACCTGTATAGTTTTCCCTTTGATCTAAACACAGCTGTACACTCTTCCCTATGATCAAAACACAACTGTACACTCTGTCCTATGATCTTAACACAGCTGTACAGTTTTCCCTATGATCTAAACACAGGTGTACAGTTTTCCCTATGATCTAAATACAGCTGTACAGTTTTCCCTATGATCTAAACACAACTGTACAGTTTTCCTTATGATCTTAACACAGTTGTACAGTTTTCCTTATGATCTTAACACAGCTGTACAGTTTTCCCTATGATCTAAACACAGGTGCACAGTTTTCCCTATGATCTAAACACAGCTGTACAGTTTTCCCTATGATCTAAACACAGCTGTACAGTTTTCCTTATAATCTAAGCACAGTTGTACAGTTTTCCTTATGATCTTAACACAGCTGTACAGTTTTCCTTATGATCTTAACACAGCTGTACAGTTTTCCTTATGATCTTAACACATGTGTACAGTTTTCCTTATGATCTTAAACCAGCTGTACTGTTTTCCCAATGATCTAAACACAGCTGTACAGGTTTCACCGTATGATCTAAACACAGCTGTACAGTTTTCCCTATGATCTAAACACAGCTGTACAGTTTTCCGTGTGATCTAAACACATCTGTACAGTTTTCCCTATGATCAAAACACAGCTGTACAGTTTTCCTTCTGATCATAACACAGCTGTACAGTTTTCCCTATGATCTTAACACATCTGTACAGTTTTCATTATGATCATAACACAGCTGTACAGTTTTCCCTATGATCTAAACACAGCTGTACAGTTTTCCCTATGATCTAAACACAGTTGTACAGTTTTCTGTATGATCTAAACACAGGTGAACAGTTTATCCTATGATCTAAACACAGTTGTACAGTTTTCTGTATGATCTTAACACAGCTGTACAGTTTTCCCTATGATCTAAACACAGGTGAACAGTTTATCCTATGATCTAAACACAGTTGTACAGTTTTCTGTATGATCTAAACACAGCTGTACAGTTTATCCTATGATCTAAACACAGTTGTACAGTCCGTTAAGGATCAATTTACAGCTGTTATGTGCTATACTTAGCTGTAAACTCAGATCAGAATCAATTCACATCTGTATAGTCAGATCAGGATCTAGACTCAGCTGCTGTTTTAGTCTGATATGGATGCATACACAGCTGTGCAATTCCATGTGTTCTATTCACAGCTGTACAGTACTATAAACGATGGAACATTTTCATCAGGATTTACACTCAACTGTCAGCTTTACAGTTCACTCAGAATCTATAAACAACTGTACTGTCTAATCAGAATAATATGTACATGTTTACTCAGATTAACAGTTTAAGTTTCTATACAGTTATACTGTTCATCTGGCTGTTGGTCATTCTTACATGAACCAATCTTCCTAATGTAATCAATGGGATATGGCCGTGTCCTATTTGTCCAGGTGACTTATTCATGTTATGAATTGCATGTTGATGTGATATGCTTCATATAAATAATAAAAACTGGTGGGTAAGGCAGGGGCAAAGGCCTGAGATTGCTGATGATGAGTTTTCCTGCCTTAAAAACCATCTTAATGGTGTAGCTAGCTCCTTCCCCTATGTACTGGTCATGGCTGAGCGACACAAAAATGGGCTAGTATTTCAAGTTCAGAGGGTGATTAATTGAAAAAAGGTGTCAACATGTTGGAAGTCAGAGTTTTATGTGTGCCATACAAGATTGATAAGAGGTTGTGATCTGGTTTCTGTGGTTTATATACAGTAGAATGTGCAAATCATCAAATTAACACGCTTGGTTTAGGAGAGTTGAGGTGTTAAAAGCAGAATTGTACAGATGTTGTTGCTCGAGTTTTTAAGGGACTGGTTTATAGATTTTGTGGTTTTTGTGTGGCATTCATTCATTCATTTCTGCATTTATTTATCTAAATATGTATCTATTCATTCATTCACTGTCCTTACTTGGCAGATTTAAATGTAGGAACTAAACATTTGAATTATAATAAGAAAAATTATAAATAAAGAAATATAATTATTGCCCTTGGTCATTTGTTACACTGGATAAAATATTACAGGAACAATTATAGGGTTGCCATTATCAAAAAAAAAACAGTGATTCTTATTGAAATCAATTTGCGAATTGCTTGAAAGCGGTCAATGTGGTGGTTCCTGGTAATTTTGACATTGCAATTGTTTAGTTCTGGAAAATAAAATGTCACAGGTTTAAAAGATGAATTTATTATTATGCCCATTTGCACTGTGAATAGCAGCAGACTATACAGAAAAAAATATGTTTCCGCATTTGTGGTAAAAAATAGAAGTGTCTTTTTTTGTACAGTAAATCTTTCAGCTGCAGTTGTAACACCAGCACTGACTTGAATAATTTACAAACCTTTTAGAGAGCTGTACAATAGCAGGTTGTTGACTTATGTCTGTCTAACATGTAAGATATAATCACGAACATATAAGAGACAGAAATAGAACAAGAAAAGTTGCTGTGCAGTACTAATTTATGCACCATAATAAAAGAAACAAAAATGTCTCATTTGGTGATCCAGGCATTAATTTAATTTAGGGAATTGAATTGAACATAATTGCTTTCAGCTTTAAATCATGCAAATAATTATTTAAAATTTGAGAAATAATTATTTAATACATTATTTGCTTTCTTTGTTGATTATTATGTATAATTTACAAGGTAATTTAGCGGTAGTTTCTGTTCATAGAAAAACAACATTGTAAAGCCTTAAAGAGGAGGTAAAAAACAGCTCTATCTTGCTCAAGAATTTTCCATATTGAAATTAGTGACAAGGGGGAACCTGGGATTTATGCATGAACAATTTTTTTTTGAATGAAATATGTTAAATAATGTGACTAATAAATTTCAATTTAAAGAATTTAACCTGAATACCAGTCAATAGACATAAATGTATACATGTACATGGCCACCCCCAGTCTATACCCCTAACCGCAGAATTTTATATCAAAGGTGTTAGTCATTTCATTGCATGTAATATTGAACCTTCAGATCATATCGAAACATGTCACCCATCATGTGAAGTGGAAGGTTTTTTTGTCAATGATTTTCAACATGAATTTAAATTAGATAGTGTGTATAAAGATTAAGGTGCCAAGCTTGTTCAACATCTTATACAAATAGTGAGCTTTCATGATGATTTTTTTCTTAAATGAAAAAGTTTTTAGTATCTTGCCACAGATATTAACAATGGTTAAATAAGCAAAAAAAAAATATCACTTCTTGCACTTCCCTCAGTACATGCTTGTTTGACTCACATTACACTTGTCCCCAGGGGCCATTTTCACAAGGGAAATCCTATCACCTATTTAAGTGGTGGGGAAACTCAAATGCACATTTATTTATTTTAAGAAATCAATGTCATTGACTAATATTGCAAAATAATATGGTAGAAAATAAACGAAATGTTGATGCTCTTCCAGATTAAAACAAAATCCAAGCATGATAAACTTTAAATGACCCAATCACAGAAATAAGGATTTGTAAACATATAAGAAATTTACTTCTTAAGTCTTCACTAAGCATCTTAGAGCTTGAGAAAATTGGCTTTATTTGAAGATTGTTTCTTAACTTCTTTATTTAGGTAAGTTCTTTTATAATTTGGGTAAATATACTTTCTTAACTTTGTTTCTGGGTTTGTTTGTTGTGCATATGTCGCCTTAAACACTGACCTTTAACATGTGCAGGTCATTATAATAACAATGCAATCCATCTGTCCCACTGTTTGTCAAATTATCAGGACATGGTGCATTTGTTCCCCTTTTCTTGAGCCCTGTGACAAATTGTCTGAACCCTGTGACAAATTATCTGTCCATCTGTCCATGATACAAATAGTTTGTGTTCTTCAAATCATAATGTCTGTCTAAAATGGTATGTGCTTGGCCAATAATTAAACGTTCTTGAACAAAGATTTCAAATAGTGATGTGTTTCCATTTCAATATTTATAAATCTGCTCCTTTTAACTCAACACATTTTACATGTAAGCTCAAGAAAAAACCTCTTACTATTTTATATAATTTTGTATACTTATCCCTGAAATGTATACATGTTTGTTATAAGACTATATATGTATATCACTGCTTACATTGTCTATATAAGCCTTGCTCTTGGAAAATGGGGCTTAAGGCTTGTGCTTAAAGCGTTGTACCTGTTAAGCATGTGCTAACTGCACACGCTAATATGAGATGACACTTTACACACTTGCATTAAGCCCTGTTTTCCCAAAGTGTGGTTCATAATGCATCTCATCCCTATTTGAGTTCAAAACTATTTTATGTTAGTTATTGCACTAACCCATAGTTGTTTAAACTTAAATGTCATAAAAACCTAAATGTGGTGAAGTGAGAACACATTTATTGCACACATTTTCCTTTCTCTCTTTGTGTGCTTGAATAAAGTCATGTAGGTCTCTTGCATCACTTTTGTTTGTTTGATGGTAAAAACAAACACCATGTGTTTAGCAATTGTTCAATAATTATTGCACTTATTAAAATATTATTTTTACTTTATTAGCTGTGGATACCTCAGTTGGACAAAAATGAAAATTAATAATATGAAACACCCACCAAAAAAGAAAGGTTTTTGTACAGCAGCATAAATCATGTTTTCAACCATGATAATTATAATTGAACAAAATATGAAATACATATTTTTTTGTCATTTGTTTGTTTATACATAAATTATGTCATCTTAGGTTTCAATAATAATTTCCCAATGTGCGTGCAGCCTTGAAGCTTGCGTGCGAATATATCTTTAGAGTTGTTCCTTTAAATATGATCTGGTAAATAACAAAGCAAAATGTTGTATTGCAGGAAAAAATTACATGTAGTTTTATGTTTTCTGTGAAGATATTATTGTTAAGGGAAAAAATTGACATGTAGTTTTATGTTTTCTGTGAAGGTGTTATTGCCTATACATAACTATGAACTTAGTTGTATTTGAAATATGTTTCAAATTTTAATAAAGATGTATTATTTGTTGCTAATTATATTTGTATGCCCCCGGTAGGGTGGCATAAAGTGATCGCACTGTCCGTCTGTCTGTACGTCTGTCCTTCTGAAATTCTGTCACACTTTGCGTTTAGGTTTTGCGTTTAGGTTTAAAAAAAAAATAAAAAAATCAAAGCGCAGTAGGGGGCATTGTGTTTCTGACAAACACATCTCTTGTTTAAATATACAGTTATTACAGTGTGCTTATTATTTTATGAGAAAAGAAATTTTTGCGGTTTAAAAAATAAATTTTTCATGTTGCAAATGCACTAGTTTATCATGTATTCCAACATATCACTGTGTTCATCGGTATAAAAACTTCAGTTTACTAACAAGTTAGCAACGATATAAATCATTGTCAAGAGTCATAATCTGTTGTCAGTGATTAATTGTAGTACACACATTTTTTCTTTCCCAATATTTAATAGTATTATCATTTCAACGACTAAAGAATGTCACAGTCTGATAAGTTTTGTCATTTGCTTTGATTGCTTTGATAATGTTGAGCCAACCCCTGTTATACTGCAGCAGTTATTGAAGAGCAGAGGAAATTTGTTCACAGCACCTCCACTGATAATGTGATGACTCGGGGATACTGTTTGATAGGCACAAAGGAGAATGCTTAAGGATTTTAATGTGATGCTTATTATTGGTGAAAAAAAATCACTACAGCATTACATTTCTTCATTCGACCTTTTGGAAAGGCTTGCCGATTAGAAAAATGGTCATACAATTTTACTCAATCTGAACCTGTCTGAAAATGAAATAAAATCAGCCCAAATGATGGATCAAGCAATTATTGATTTTTGTGATCATCATGTTATTATGATACATTTTGTGGAAACAAATTATGTGTTTTTTTTTTGTCAGTGAATCTTTTTATTTCATTATAATTATTTTTTTAACTTGTCAATTCAACAAGACAGTTTAAAATTTGAACCCTTGGGGGGGGGGGGACAGAGGCAAAAACACTATAGATAAAAATATGAATGGCTTATGATTTATTAACAGCAATATCAAACAAATGTATAATTAAGTCATTTCTCAAACGATATCAATATGACGGATAATGTATTGAAAATGCAATACAGAATGCATGATTAAGCATTACAATGTTTCCCTTTGTAATGAGGAAGCTCAGACATACTTACAGTCATGATTTATCATTGTATGGCGGTAAGGACATTTTGTCTCTAGGGGACTTTGGTTGATGAATATCTATAACATGAAATATCTAGCATCAGAGAAACTGTAGGGTGTTGCTCAAGTTGAGTAGGCAAGGTGCAATAATTTTTTGTCAGTAACTATTCATTTTAGAATTCAAGAAGTTTTTGTTTGTTTCAATTATTCTTAAAACAAAGTTAGATTGTCTTGTACTTTTTTGCTACAATATTCTAATCTATTAAATAACAAAATACACTCAACATGTTTATGCTGCTTAGCATAGCCAAGCCGAAGGCTTGGGGTGAGTCGTGTTGTTTTGACGAAAATTGGGAAATTTAATTGTCGTTTTCTTTTGCTTAGAAATTCTATAGTTAAGAATAAAATTGTTTTTAACATATTTGATGTGTTTCAAAGTGCTGGATTTGGAGATTAAGTGAATGTTGGTATTAATATATATATTCACTTTTTTATTTGGGGGGGGGGGACTTGAAATTTTAGGCAATCATGTGGAAAAAACATAATACCTTTTGAGATTGGAAATGGGGAAGAATTTCGGTCCCAAATTTGACAAAAAAACACCAACATGGCACAGCCTTAATTCACTTGCTTCAAGTACCGCAGTTGTCAGTTACTTACCACCTGGATAGTGTTTAAAAAATGACAAAAAGTTCTTTATAAAAACACGTTACCTGGATTCATTTGAATGTAGCCAAATGATATTCTATATATAAAGCTGTTATGTATACCGAAGGGAAGAAAATACAATGACATAGAATTACACATTGTTTCTTATCTATAAGAATTCAACACATTAAAAAGAAGCAAATGCAGTAGAAGGTGAATGAAATTTGGTTAATTATAATGTCCCAGACAACCTTTGGTCCAATTATAGGCTTGCTATTGGACTGACATTTTTATGTCCCCCACTACAGTAGTGGGGGACATAATGTTTTTGCCCTGTTGGTTGGTCTGTTGGTTTGCGCCAACTTTAACATTTGCAATAACTTTTGCAAAATTGAAGATAGCAACTTGATATTTGACATGCATGTGTATCTCATGGAGCTGCACATTTTGAGTGGTGAAGGGTCAAGGTCATCCTTCAAGGTCAAGCGTCATATACGGGGACAAAGTGTTTCACAAACACATCTTGTTCAATCTGGCGTCTGCATGGTAAATAGTAAATTAAGTCAACATGATTTAGCTATGGCTTAATGACAACAGATTTATTAGCTCCTTGACAATCCTCTTATTTGCTTAGCCATGATTAACAAATGGAAAAAAAGTCACATATTAATGTTTTGTTTATAGACAATGTCTTTTCCCGTAAACCGTATGCAAAATCGTTTGTGTTTCAAAATGTTAAGTGCATATCTTGCAATATAAATTGCATCGATCGTGGTAATTGTTCCTTTAAACTTGACTTATGTTATCACAGTTTCATAATAGAATATTCCTGGAATAGTTTATAAGTATCAAGTTTAAAATATATAAATTATAGTCTGTTTCTTTTTATTATAATTGGTGTGAAGATTTATTAGCTCACCTGAGCACATAAAATAGATTTGTAAAATGAAAACTTAAAACATCTTATGGTGTGTGACATGGTCTATTGGATATTCTAAGTTTGTTCAAATCATGTGTCACATGATTTATATAGACCATTATAGTAGAATAATTTTTTAATTCTTCTTTTTGAGATGACTCACCATAGAGGTGTAATATTTAGTATTTTACATAGCATGATTGCTTTCTGCCAAGTGTGTTAAAATCTTGCCTCTTGGTTGAAATCAGGCGTTACTCTTGGAGTTACTTTTATCCCTTATAATTGTGTCACAATTAATATAGTGAAAAAGTCTTTCTCTGAAACCACAAGGCCCAAAAGTTGGGTATTTGGCAGGTAAAATCGCATGTGTTTCTTTACCAAATTTATTCAAATCTTGTACACTGGGTCAAATTTGGACCAGATCTGAGGGTTACTTTTTCCCCTTGTTTCTTGTATGTACAGTACAGCACACGCGGAACAAACGTATTTCGCGATCCGCGGTGGCAAGGCGCAACGAGTCGATGCCGAGTCGGCCGTTCAAGTCGCATCTGTCCGCCGCGACATGCCGAGGCAAGCCGCGGTCCGCGATATGACGCCGAGTCGATGCGCATCATAAAATAAAAATCTTTGAAAAATGATTAGTTAGTCAATACATTTTAAAAGAACAATTATAATTATATTTAAAATCATAATTAATTTAATGTGAGCGGATTCAAAATAGATAAAATAGTTAATAAAAAAGCATGTTGTTGTTTTGTTTTTAGTGATTGCATTCCCGTTTCTAAAGAAAATGCTGTAATCCTGATAGAAATAATTATTATTTTAGAAGAATGCAAATTTAAAAAAAAAACGGAAGTACTAAAAATTCTGTCCGTGGCGAAGCCGCGGATTTTGTTGGTTCCGCGTGGGCTGTACTGTACATGTATTTAATGAAAACTGGTAAAAAAATTCTCTGAAACTGCAAGGTTCAGAGGTTTGGTATTTGGCATGTAGCAGTCTTCTACTGTCCCTAATTAAATCCTTTTTACAAATGCGTGTTGGTCCAGAAAATGTTATGCATATTAATGATCCTTAAAAAAATGTCAAGTTATTGTCATGATCATTGTGTCACCATTTTACTGAGAACAGTTGCATTTCAATACATATCATTGTGTTTTTTTTGCCATTCTTCAATTTAGTTCCTACATGTCACAGGTGAGCTTGGGGCCTTAAGGCCCTCTTGTTTATTAACTTGCAGCATATGGTTAGTGCATAATATGATAATACTTTTAAATTCAGAATAGGCAAAACATAATAAAACTTATCATTATATAGCGATAGTAATAATTCACAATATGTTTTCCTTAAACTGTATTTTAGAAGAATCGTGCAACAATAGAGAGTGTGACACTATTGAACTTTAAGTATTATTAAATTCCTTGACTGATCATTGATGAAAATGTGAACATTAGGAAACTTAACTGCTGATTTTTTTTCTGCAAATTTATTTAATATGGTAAAACAAGTTCTTTTTACAGATGCGTTTAATGTCAATGACACACAAGGCCCCTTTATTTCAATGATTCTTGTTATTGTTTATCATTCATGATTATCGGGGTGCTTTTAAGTGTCCATTGTGACAAATATCTCAAGTCATGCGATGGAACAAAGAAACTCAACTCTCCTTTGTTTAATTGTTTTTTATCTTTGTGCAAATTGTGCATGTTTAGCTGCAGTCAAGTGTTCAAGAATAACAAATATACATGTTCTTTGTTTGTTGTATTTTGCCTTAACCAATAGGCTGTCGTATTTACAAACATTGGCTGCCAAAGTGTGATGATTGGTAAAGAGATAACATATGTACAATAAATGTAATGTAAATTTTGTTAACCCTTTGCATGCTGGGAAATTTGTCGTCTGCTAAAATGTTGTCTGCTAAATTTCTAAAATTAGCATTTTCTTCGATTTTTTTTCAAAGAATACTATCAGAATAGCAAACAGTTTGGATCCTGATGAGACGCCACGTTCTGTGGCGTCTCATCTGGATCCAAACTGTTTGCAAAGGCCTTCAAAATCCGGTTCCAGCGCTCAAAGGGTTAATGGACCTGGTTTCGAAATGATGTAGGGCTTTTGTTTTTCATTGATGGTTACAAATCTTGAGAAAAAAATATTATCAAAAAACAACTAAATTTATTCAGTCTTATTTAATCAGCTCAATTTATTGGAATTGCATTGTAGTTTAAATTCTGTGCCACTAGTTGAAAACTTCTGTAGAATTTAAATATAGAATACTAGGTTAGTGTTGAATGCAGATAAGTTTATTTAGCGAGGCTAAGAAAACCTGAACTAGAGCCTGGGAGAGTGGTTAAAAAGTCCTTTCCTTGCAAACAAACAAAGGAAAATGGCTAAGTTGCCAGAAAAACATCATAAACATAAAATGACATCATGTTAACGAACAAAATGTTCCGCGAAAAACAGCTTTATCCCGGAAATGCTGAAAGCTATGTTGACTTGTCGTGGGTTTATTTCAACAAATTGCACCTGATGATGGGATAAAAGAATCATTTACCTTGCTATGTATACTCCTTTAATAAATAATTTGAGATGTGTGCTTCTTGATATATAGAAGTATGGGTAACAATTTGCAAAATAAAAGTTGATAATTAAAATATAAAGTTACATCTTCTCCAGTGGAAAACCTGCAATTCAGCTCCTATGAATCTCATGACATTTCATACATTTATATTTGATTACATATTATTTAATAACTTGCGATTTCCAAGAAATGTTATTACGATTCTTGAAAGTAAATTTAATTTAATTTTGTGTTTAAACCGTTTTTGTTGCTTTTAAACAAGTTTTGAATTAGATTCATTAAAAATTATTTCATTTTTTTTTAATAAAAATAAAATGTTGGTAAATAATCTATCAATACATGTACATGTAATAGGTGAAATTGTTTCATTTAAATCATTGATGTCAGCTCGGCTGTGTTGCTCACTGTGATACTTTTGATAGGTTTTTATACGCCCGTTTTTTCAAAACGGGACGTTTTATNAAAAACTAGGTCACGGGGTCACTTAGTGCATTTCATTTTTTTTTTTTTTTTTGAAATGGGCGTATCTTGTGACAGTTTGGCACTCTTGTTTCTTAGTAATAACCTCTCAATCAAAACCACTGTGACATTGACAACTTCTGTGTGACTAAAACATTCTAAAACAAGGTGAAGACATGAAATAAAATACTTTTTTTCTGAAACTAATGTTGTCTGACCAAGATTTAGTGTCGTTAACATGATCCATGTCCAAGGAAGCATTTTATGAGAGTTCTGACCCACAGTGCATGTTGTTGCTGACCATATGCCGACAAGCTCTATTTGTCAGCCAGATGTCTGTCGGATTAGATTTATGAGTACAATATAAACAGTGGGAACTGGCCAGTGGAAGGAAATTCTGAAAACCTATCCCCAGAAAAGTTGAATGTATTACTTTGATAGATGTGGTTCCCCCTCATGGCATAGCTCAGATATTAAGTGTTAATAAGTGATGAATAAAATCTGTTGAACACTAGATTGTGTATGATGCACAATAAAATTCCCATTTGTTGCTTGTATTCTGACCAATAACAATTCTTGTAGTATATTGGCTTTGATTTGATTGGATAATATTAGATAAATAAAAAGACTCAGATGAAGAGGTTTGTTGTCTTGATCCAAAGTTGTTGGTTTCTTCCAGCTTTATAGCTATGATCTTTATAAACATAGTCCAGCTCAAAATATTGACCAATGAAACACTTGTTATGTATGAGCATTGATTTTCATTGGTTAATTAAAAAAAAAACAAAAAAAACTGACGTTAAGAATGTACATGTATGCAGCCATGCATCTAAATGGTTTTTTGTTGCTTTTTTCAACTTCTTCATTTCTTGCTTTCAGTTAAAACGGAGGACTATTTCGATACGGGCTCAATGGAACAACTGCAACAACAGCTGAACCTCATGTCAGAGGTCACTCAGATCGATCTCAACGGTTCAAACAACACCGTGACATTCCATAGTTCTGTAAGTACCCAGGCCTGATACTTGTCTCGAGGGTCAGTATTCAAGAAACATGTTTTTTTTCACCATTGTGGGAATGGGGCCGGGTCCCTTTGCATTGGGAAAAATTGCATTGTTTTGGCTAAAATTGGGAAATTTGTGTTGAAGGTGACATTCCATAGTTCTGTAAGTACACTTTGACATTCCATAGTTCTGTAAGTACCCAAGCTACATACTTGTCACAAGGGTTCGTATTTAAGGTATATGTATCAGGCCAAGACCCAACATTTAAGCAGAATTTTGCCTTTTTTCGTACTTTAAACTATCAGGTGAATGTTTTCTTGCAATTAAATATCTCGGTTACTAGTACAGACATTAACGTCAGATCATGTTTTATGTTTGATTATCATATAGGGTCATTGACCTACAGCTGACACAGTGCTAGGAATAGCAGAGTTCAATGAGCTCTGACAGCTTTTGTTAACATCACCATGACATACTAAATTGTTAAAGTACTCATATTTTAATGATACATGTACAATCTATAACAATATATGTAACCAGGCCAGTTTGTCATTAACTTTGCATGTTAAGCATCACAGTGACATGGTAATTTATTTATTTTAAGCCTATTTATTTTGGTTATTTATTTAAAATCTTCACATCAATTTGTGTCATGCCGGAACTCAGTTCTATTCATGAATGTTGTTTTTTTGGAAAATTGTCTAAAGCTCATTTATCCTCCAGCAAATAATGTATACAATATTATGTTTTACTTCCCTGATAATGTTGTACATGTAATTGCATTGTGATTAAGTCATTTAGCTGTGAAATTTAAAGCTTTGCATGGGAGGTAATCCAATAAAATATTTTTGTTTAGCATTGCCAGTTATCTCCCTTAGAAAAATCATTGAAAATGCCATAGTTGATACTTGTTTCTTTGTCAAAGCTGAAAGCTTAGCTAACTATAATTATAGTTAACCAGTGTTGCGAACACAAATGGTTAAAGTCGTTTTCATAAGTTTCTATCATTTTCTATTTTTAAATATGAATATGAAAATATTTTGATTTTCATGATTAGAATGTGATGTTTTAAGGGACTTGAACACAGTCCAATATTTTTTTTATGTCCAATGAATGTTGACAGAGGTGTTGTTGTTATGTTCCAGGTGATCGCACGGCGGAAGGATGCTTCAGGGAAAGCTCAATTTCTTTTACACTGGACACCCGAAGATGTGTAGGTTCTGATAGTTATACGAAAGATCTTTTCTCAATAAAAAAAGAATTATGAGGAAGAATAATGAGTGTTGTGGTAACACAGAGATTTTTCAGAGGCAATTACAATTATGGAATTATCTGTTTTGCCACAGCAGAATTAAATGTAGTCTTGTTCTAAACTCCCCCAAATTTCAAGAAGCATTTATTATGTCACCCATTTCCACCTTTCATTGCATTGTTCCATTGCATTTGCTTTTCTGAACTGTCACTAAGCCAATTAATGCACACATATTTGTCTCAAAGTGCTGTGTGTCTAGGTCTTATGGTCAAAAGGGACAGAATTGGCGTGTAGTCCAGTTATGAATGAAACAAAAGAAGCATATAATCATAGTGATTATTCTTTTTAGCTCACCTGAGCACAATGCGCTTAAGGGCCATCTTGACTGTCTAGTTTATTGATTTATAGTTTAAAAAATAACATAATCCTAAATTAAACTTGGTTTACCTTTGTTTGCAATTTGTTGATGTTACAACTGAGTGTGTGAAACGGTATCACACATGTACAATAGGAAGTTTAAACACAAATTCACGCCTTTTCAGTTTACCACTTAAATTGTGCGAGGCAACAAAAAAATGTGAAAATTAGCAAAAATTAAACCCTTTGTGAATAAAAAGTGTATACAGTAAAAAATACAGTATTTCATTTATGAAAACGGGTCTCTTTTGCAGTATACCAGACGAATGGGTGTTCGAATCTCAGGTGCCATTTTTACACATTCGAAGCATTCCCATTGGCCAGCTACCTCTAGATTCCGTTGTGAGCCTTCATCCATCGCTGTACCATCAACACAGACACAGGAAGCATCGCAGGAAATGACCGCATGACCAAGGGCTTCACCTTCAAACCATCAAAAGTCATTATCGTAATTTATGTCCTAAATTGTTGTGAAATTTTTAGTCATTGTCATTCTCATAATTAGGTCATTGTAGTTTATGTCATTTATCATCATGAAAGTCATTTTGATATTTATTTAGTTTATATCATCAGTTGTCATAAAATGATAATTGTTGTTCTCGTGCACCAATCAGAAACTACAATGCAGGAATTACCCATCACAACTCATTTTCCAATGTTAGTTAAGCTTACATTATAAATTGTGTTCTCCATATGATAAGATATGTATACCAAATTATTTTCTGGCATACAATTGTAGTCTATTGTTTTTTTGCCCCCGGTAGGGTGGCATATAGCAGTTGAACTGTCAGTCCGTCTGTCAGTCTGTGCGTCCGTCCGAAAACTTAAACGTTGGTCATAACTTTTGCAATATTGAAGATAGCAACTTGATGTTTGGAATGCATGTGTATCTCATTGAGCTGCACATTTTGAGTGGTGAAATGTCAAGGTCAAGGTCATCCTTCAAGGTCAAAGGTCAAAAAACAAAATCAAGGGAAGTAATAAGCTTTTAAAGGGAGATAATTTCTAAACCTGCCAAATGATATATAGAAATTTTATATCAAAGCGGCGCAGTAGGGAGCACTGTGTTTCTGACAAACACATCTCTTGTTTTTTTTTAAATAAAACTTTCCTTTTAGTTTCTGTCTTTCTTACACAAAAGCCTTGTTCAAAAAATTTATTAGACTTACAAGTTCTTTTTCTCATTTTATTTTTGGTATTTTTACAATGTAAAAGAGAACAGTCAGATAACCAATATAAATGTGTGTTGTTGCTTTTTTGGAAAATAGATTTAGTTTTTTAATTTAAGTATATATAATGTATAGAATGTTGTTGTTTCTAGACTCATTGGACTCAATTAGGCTAACTTCAGGTGTTCTAGTCATTATTAAAATGTTTCCATGTCGAAATCAGGTTTCTCTATTGTGATACTCATAATAAGTTTTCATTGGCATTTAAATTGAACTAAAAATAGTTCAACTTTCTCTGTACGTAAGATTCAATTTACATTGAATAGGAAATGTTACTACTTGTAAGTGAACTGGTAAATGCGTATTTCAGTGAGTCAAGTTTAACTATATCTGGTCAATTAATTTCATTCTGCTTCATTCACAGAGCTCCTGCACTAATATTTTTCTGTAGTGCAAGCCTTAATGGCTTCTCTCCGTATGGTTGAACACATCACTCACCACAGATGTAAAATAAAACACATCCTGAGTTTCTGGGCAATATGTGGTAGCTAGTATATGCTGTTGCTCATTTCCATTGGGTTTTGAGTGGAGCTGCTACATCCGAAAATTGGTATAATGCCATTTGCGGCCAGCGTAGCTCGGGACCAGCCTGCACATTAAAAAATATATCATGTAAAATCTTACTTATTTCCATATTTAGGCAGGTAAATAGATTATACATTAAGGATCCTGTTATGTAGCCTCAAACGTGAATAAATGTTTTAAATAAGCTATGTTGCGCGTAGTTTTGATTGAAGTTTCCTCTTCTTTGGAAGCAAAAACACTCCAAAAAACAAGAATAATTCATTTAAGCACCAATAAATTACGTACCAGTTGTACCTGTGTGAATACATTACAGAACTTGAATATTCCATAAAAATGTTCTGCAAAATTTATGAAGCCAAGTAATCCAGAGGTTTTTGTTTTTTTCGGTTGAAGCAAGAATGGTTACACTCTACAAGTACAATGAGTAATTCAGAATAGCATCCACATTCTACAGGAATTTCTATGACCATGTGTCAACATTTATCATTGTGTAGTTAAAATTGATCTCCATGTATTTCTTAGGCATATTATATTGGTATGATAGTGTTGCAAAATTGACAAATTACTGGTTGTAAGGGATTTTCAGGGGTCCCCATTCTGTGGTTAATGAGTTGAGTTTTAAATGAAATGTTTTTATTATTTGCGTGATTGAAACTTGTTTTGTAAATCATGTGATAGCAAAGTCAAAGTATGGTGTACATCTATATAGGGAATGCTTTTATTTCTGAATGAACATGAGAGTCCGTTAACCCTTTGCATGCTGGGAAATTTGTCGTCTGCTGAATTTCTAAAATCATCATTTTCTTCACTTTTTTTCAAAGACCACTATCAGAATAGCAAACAGTTTGGATCCTGATGAGACGCCATGTTCTGTGGCATCTCATCTGGATCCAAACTGTTTGCAAGGGCCTTTAAAATTCAGTTCCAGCGCTAAAAGGGTTAATGAATATTTGTGTATTCGAGCACAATTTTTGCTTCAGAAATTGGAAACAAAATGTTAGTGCAGGTGATTATTCCACTGCATCTTCAAATGGTTGTTTATAAATGAGATGGTTTAGATGAAACTATCGCCAAGGGTATTCATTTATAAATAGATATCATGCATTGAAGAATTATTTGATATCATGTGATATCATGTAAGACTACAGGGTCAAATGGAAATGCAAACAACAGCATTAATTAATAACTATTCTTCATTTTTAATTAATTTTTGAGGTCCAAGTTATGACATATGTTACAAACATTACATATTGTTTATTTATCCTTTAGATTATGTTAACTATTGTATACCTACATGTATTGTTCAACACGCATGCACATCTTCTTTGGTATTTGCTGTTGTTTATTTTATATGAGAGTATTTATAAAGTTTAAGCATTTCTTTAATTTCTGGTGGTTTTCTTTTTTGCCAAGTGTTAATTTTATAAAATTGACCAATCAATGACAATTTAACAGTTAAATTGTTACTGATTGGTCAATTTTATAGGAAAAAAACATTGAATGTACTTTAACCCTTGCCACAGTAAGGGATTCATATTTTCGGTTTGAAATCCCTTCTGTAGTCTTCTTTGTGATAAATTTATTGTTTTGTTTTATTGGTGTTTTTGTGTACATATTAGATAAAAGTCTACCACACTAGATTAAATAAAAAAATGAGTGTGGTTCAGGTTTGAGACATTACAGTTTTATCCAATGTAAATGTTACTGTTATATTAATAGTAGCAGTCATATTCAGCCAGAAGCTCAAATATCACAATTATATTTGTAAAACTACTCTGTAACCATGCAAAAAGTAGTCGCACAAATGAGTCCAGTGCATGAAATTGAAGATCACATTTTAATCATACATATTTTTTAGATCATGTTAGAATTAAAAAAATGTTCCTGTGTTATCAGCAAATTACTCTTACATTCAGTCAAAGTCATTCTTAACCCATTTATCCCTAGTGGACTCTCCCATCCTTCTAAATTGGATCAATTTATTTCCAAAATTAGGGATGTCTAGTATATTTATTTCTATATTTAGAATATTTCTAAGAGAAATTCCTTTAAGCAAACAGCGCAGACCCTGATGAGACGCCGCATCATGCGGCGTCTCATCTGGGTCTACGCTGTTTGCTAAGGCCTTTTTCCTAGACGGTAGGCATAAATGGGTTAAGCATCGTTACATATGAATTTGTGCTAATGTCGTCTTGGTTTGTCTTGTATGCATCAGAGCTTCAAGTCATTACTTACTGACCATTATACATGGATAATGATAAATGGACAATTATTTCTGAAGTAAATAAAAATCAAAAATTATTTCTTTAGTAAAAAATATAATAAAATAACAAGAAGAATCACTTCTCCCCTCATCAGTAATTAGTTAACAGGTTTTATCTTACAAATAGGAAACAGATATACCAACTACAATTTTTCATTGTTGATACCTGAACCACTGGTGTGAGTTTCTGTGGTCTTTTATATGTATGTTTATATGAATAATAGTGTGTTATTATGTTCAATGTGTTTCTGTCTTTTGTTTGGTTTGATGGTTTTGTTTGATGTTGTATTACATTTAAGATGAAATGTATACATAAATTTTACATTAAGATGGGTATTATGTTTAGGTGTAATTCATTGATAGATATCACTTTCAGATATAATTCATTGATGGATTTCCTGTTGATATATGATTCATGGATGTATTTAAAAGTCGGGCCTAAATTATTGTTGGTTTTTGCATTTACATGTTCGTTAAATTCATTTATGGATTTTAAGTTTGGGTGTGATTTTGCGTTCACATGCAATGTAAATGATGACATTTTCTTGGTGGATCCAATGTTTAACAGTGGCAAACAAAAATAATACATGAGATGAATATGTCACCTTTGTGAAAGAACACAAATCTAAACTTCAACATAGGTATTATTTCAGACAGTCTTTACTTTCAATGTCTAACCAGTTTCTGTTTGGGAGACCATTCAAGCTAGCAAACACAATCTCCAGCCTTTCCATTAATCCACACACTGTTGGCTGACACAACGAAAGGTTCTCAACTTATGATTGAGCCCGAGATTCATCTAGAATGTTTCTAGAATGAAAATCCAGCCTAGGCCGAAAGTGTCGTCCCTGATTAGCCTGTGCAGACTGCACAGGATAATCTGGGACGACACTTTAGGCACAAGCATTAAGCTAGAAACTTCTGCTACTGTGTGCCGATAGCTGAAACACTCAGCCAGGTGTCAGCTAACGCTGTCAACTTCTACCTGTGCCCTCACATGTTCAGACGCAGTTACCTCTTCAGTAAAATGATTATCAAAACTTCTTGTCACAATCCATTCAATCAGTATTGCTTATGAATGTACTGGTATATGGAATTATGGAAAAATATACTGTTTACATGACCATCATGTTGTCTCCATTTGACCAACTAGAAAAGGGCAGCTTACTCTACCAGGATAAAGAATGTTAAACCATGTCTACGTATGTTATTTAACATGTTTAGCTGTGTTGTGAAAATGTTTGAACTTAAATGTTTATGAATTTCTGTGCAATGTTTTTCACATTGTTTTATTTTTCGGAAGATGTTTGTAAAATTGTTTTAAGCTAATCATATGTGTACCTTTCTCTAAAATACAAGAGTGACAGTTGTTTTCTAGAATAGCAGAAAAACTAATTCAGACCTAAAACTGCAGCAAAAGGTCAATAGCATATTAAGTAGATTATGTAATTATGTAATGGAGCCCTGCTGTGGGAAAACAGGGCTTAATGCATGTGCGTAAAGTGTTGTGCACTTTAGCACAGGCTAAGCAGGGACAACACTTTCCGCTTTTATTGTATTCTTCATTAAGAAGGAAGTCTCTTCTTTGCGAAAAACCAGTTTAGGCAGAAGTGTCTTCCCTGATTAGCCTGGACGACACTTTACGCACATGCATTAAGCCCTGTTTTCCCAGAGCATGTTATTTCCATTGCTGTAAGACTTGCACTCAAANTTTTTTTTTTTTTTTTTTTTTTTTTTTGCTGTATTAAAGCTATTATAGCTTTTATTCAAATGTGTAACTTTGTAAAATATTTGTAGTTATTGTGAATTTGTCTGCTATTAAATGTTTATTTAAAACCTTGATATAGTAATTGTCGATATTCCATGTGCATTTGTAAATGAACCATCACCAGTATGTGCTTGTATAGATGTGTACATGTTCCTGTCTGGATCGCATTTTATGTAGAAGAGTGAACATGTTTTCTTGGATGCATTTTCTGTATATAAGGGTTGATATATGTTGTATTATTACTCCATCCATCCCTCAACAAAATCTAATCTTTGTTGTACAAGACTGCTATTGACAAACAATACTTTCTTGTATGTAGAATGTACAGAATTCAATGTAACAACTTACTCATAGTTACTGCATAGAGTAAGCATACATTTTTGTCCTGTGAACAACTTTAATTTGTTAAACTCCAATAAATGTATAAGTTGGTAGTCATAGAAAAGGCCACAATGATATTTTGGTAGTAAATATCAATAATGTAAATTTAATATGAGCCGCCTAATGCGGAAATGGGTCTTATGCCATGTGCCGCAAGCGTAGCTACCCTGTCCGCTAAAAAGACACACAAGGTGACATGGTCCCATTAGAGGACAGGGTAGCAACTATATTGTGTGAATGGGTCTAGAGCTACACTGGTGGCAATATATTGAACAAGACCCATTTTTGCATGATGTGGTGTTATAGTATTATGGTAAATGATGGTTTTGGTTAATGTTGTCATCTTTAATACATGTATGCTATGCTACTTTTTTGTGTGGAATATAATGCATGTGATCACATGTTTGATAGACTTTGGTGTTTTGTTACTTGCTTTAACAATATATGAATTTATTGCTATTTCTGTTATATTTGATATTTATTCTTCTTCTGCAAAGATTTGTGTTACCCCTTAATGTTGAATGTATATTTCTTAGTTCCCTTGGCTTTGTAAAATCTGCAGTATTTAACTCTGATCTATAATCACCAGTAGACTGGTAGCCAATACAAGTTATGATATTTTCGTCACTGACAAGATACGTGTATATTTATTAATAAGAAATAATTATTGCATTGGCTTATTTGTTCAGGATTCCAAAATTGTCTTTTTACATGTATTCACCAAACAATTCTTCGATTTTAGATTAAAGAACAATCTTGGAATAAATAAAAAAAAAGCTCTTAGTTTGCATATATACAGGCAAAAAATGGTGCTTATATCATTAACATATTGTTCTAAATGAACAATTATATTATTATAAGTGTTTACTGCCATTCTATACATGACTTTCAAGTAGTTTTTGCACATTACAGTTTCAAAAATATTCATTATTTTTAGACCTAAGTCTACGAATAGGTTGGTGAATCCAGGCCCTGGGGTTATTCACCATATTAAAAAATACTTTGCCAAATTTAAATCGTTTCCGTAAAGGCAGTCGTGAGTTCGATTGGTCACCTGTTTCGTATGGCTGAAGATTGTCAAAGTGCCTACAAACTTGAGGTTGTAAGAGCTGTGAAATGTATGAGCCTTGCTCTGTGAAATGGGGGTTTAATGCATGTGCGTAAAGTGTCGTCCCAGATTAGCCTATACAGTCTGCACAGGCTGATCAGGGATGACACTTTCCGCTTTTATTGTATTTTTTGGTTAAAGGAACACTTTTTAGACGAAAATCTAGTTAAGGCGGAAAGTGTCGTCCCTGATTAGCCTGTGCGGACTGCACAGGATTATCTGGGACGACACTTTCAACACATGAATTAAACCCCCTTTTTACAGAACAAGGCTCATTTAATATGCGTAAAAAATTAATATGTACGTGAATATATGCATCATGCTGTAGCAAATGTGTCCCCATATTTCAAATAGTCATGTAAACATAGTGTGGTCATCGTCCATATTTATTAACTCTCTTGGTAACATGTGAGATTTGTGGACTTCTGTACAGATGCTGTCGATCTGTTCTTTTAGATAGTTTTGTACAAACTTACAAAAATGATTAAAAATGAGAAGAACCCATTTTTCTTGTTGTCTTTTTGTGGTAAGTGCCAAGTGTAGACATCAGCATTATTATAAATGAAAATGTTAAGGAAATTCGGTTAATTTCAATGTTATATTTTCACTGAGAATAACTTAAGTTTACCCTTAGTAAATAATGAATACCAGTATCTGCCCTTTTGTCAAGCCAAGCTCAGAAGTTCAGTACATCTGGAGCCTGTTACATAAATCATTTTAGGATAAATTTAAGTTACAGGGCTGAAGTAATATTTGTAAGCCCCAACTAATACATAAGTAAATGTCACTTATTCTATTCATTTCATTCTTTCGCATGCATTGGCATTTTTTAGGGAGGTATTGCTCAGATATGTGGCGTGTTCTGAGAAAACTGGACAAAATGCTTGTGCGTAAAGTGTCATCCCAGATTAGCCTGTGCAGTCCGCACGGGCTAATCCGGGACGACACTTTCCGCCTAAACTGGATTTTCGCTAAGAAGAGACATCATTTAAACGAAAAATTCCATAAAAGCCGAAATTGTCGTCCCTGATTAGCCTGTGCGGACTGCACAGGCTAATCTGGGATGACACTACGCACAAGCATTTTGCCCAGTTTTCTCAGAACACGCCACATATGTATATTTTTTGTGAGCTTAAAATTCACTCAAAACTAACGTATGTCAAGATCTTTTATAAGACATGGCCGAGCTATCATACCAGAGAGTTTTAACAGCAGCTTCAATTATTAATTCCACAGCCAAGAGGACCAACAGAAACGATGCTAGTACAGCCAGCTTTGCTCATGTACAAATGCTCGGGAGTCAATTTAAACCTGCATCCATTTTGTGGAGGAACTGACTGGGTTTCTCCACTGTATTATATTTTCATACGTTATTGCAATCTTATATAAAAGTATGTACTAACAAATGGCAAATCGTAACATGCGTGTTACTTTTGATTGCATTCATGGGTGGCCAGCTGTAGTAATAAAGCTCATTAAGCAATCAACATGATGTATTTATGAATGCGTCTATTTTAAGAATATGTGCGGTATCAGAAACCATACGTTCACACATTTTAGAACACTTAACTATTTGGATAAGTGAGTTTGTTAATTTCATTCTTCATAATAAGCTTGCAAAAAATAATCTAGGCGTATGTGGTGTGGAACTCTTACTAATGAGGAATGCACTTTGTTATTATACTGTATACCACAATGATTCATTACGTCTGTCATACACGGCGAATACAGGCACAAAAGGTGTTATATTACTGATGTTCTTTCATAATTACTTTTAAATCGGTACAATTATTACGTTAGTGGGTGGGCAAAAAGCACGTGTGCTGGTAACAAAGTTCTCCACCCGTGTTTGCAGTGCCCGGTATTTTTGCACCTCTTTCATCACTCTTTGACGATTAAGTAACGTGTCCTCGTCTATGAACTGTGACCCCTCACTTGCATCACCGAAAGCGGAACTGCTGGGTTTGTTTAGCGACGCCAGACTAAGTGTCGTCATACTGCGTCTCATTGTTCCCGGAAGTTGCGTCACCGACAGCGACGATCGTCTGTTCAGCATTTCCGGTGCTACAGACGACCGCCGGGGCAGCAAGGCGTCTGCGCTCGGACCAGACGACCGCCGCTGCATGTACGATGGATCGAGGGCGAACGGCGCCGATTCTCTGCGTTTCTTTTCCAGGCGACGTTTCATGAGCGCGCAGGTCCCGTCCGTGTATTCGGTATGTTCACTTTCCTTAATACTCTCAGTCTTTTCCCGTATCATTTCCTCCAGCGGTTTATGCTTCTTTGGCATTTCCAATTTCTTACTCAAGCTCATTCTCTGGCGCAGCGTCCTTACCGCGCTGACTGTCTTTCTCACCTTATTCATATCCGGCACATAATCCTCATCTTCTGCCATTATCGCTTCGAGATCTTTTTCCTTTCTTAACTCTCGGAGACGCGCCATTTCTTCCGATTCCTGTTGCTTTTCCTTCTTTTTGGCAAGCGCTCTGAGAATCTCTGGCACCACCTGCGAAATCTTCTCAAATTCCTCCAAAACGTACGCCCCAACAGAACTACTAACCACTGTTCGGAAATCCGTGCCGTTGTCATTGACAACGTATTCTTCGTGTTCTTCGGGTATCGATGGTTGCCTCGAAAACTGGTTTGAAATTGATACACGAGTATGCTCCCTTGTCGGCTGTATAAACGATGTGCTTCTGGACATTAACTGGGCATTGGGCGCCACAGGCTTTCTCTGAAACGAGGCTGACTTGGAAAAGCCTCTCCTGACGCCACCAATGACGTCACAACCCCCGTTATTTATTTGCTTGGCAAAAAAGCTATCATCCCTAGGTATAAGTCCGGAGATTATAGCCTCGTTAATAGTTATTTGCTTCTTTCGACTCTTTCGCAACTCTTTTGTCACCTTCACTCGTTCCAGGTCAAGTTCGATCAGCCGCAGTCTCGCCTGCACTTTGAGGTCTTGCAGACGACCATCCAATAGCTGCTCTTCCTTGTGGTTGGTGAACAACATCTTCTCCAAGTTCTTTGCTGGACCGCGCTTTTTGCCTCTATGCATGGTCCCGTGTCTTTGACACACTCAAAATAGGGTTTTATACCTTTAAAACACCGTTTTTGTTTTAATCGCAGACGTAGGACTTTAGTTTGTCTTCTTCTATACCTGATTTTTGTAATGCTTACATTTGTTTCGACTCAGTTGTTTCCCTGCATACTGGGATATTTGCTTAATTCAGTCTTCTTTTCTGAGTGCGGCTATTAGTATAGATCGCGTGGTTTGATAGATTCTGGCTGTGTGTTTGTAAAGCAATTCGTTGAATATTTGGTGGGTGTTTGTGGCTGAAATAAAGAAAGTGACATGATGGAGACACGAATTAAAATGATTTAATAAACAGATGCAGCGTTTGTTGTTGGAACATGACGATTTTAGTTAGGTGTCGTTCACATTTAGAACCTGCGTTAAGGTGGTCGTACTATTAGTTTGCCGTTATACAAAGTATAGAAAAATTAAAAAGATGATATGCCGTAGTGAAGAAGCTAGTATAAATTGTTTAACATCATATAATACAAAAACAGGTTTTGCCTGATCTTCTGTATTCTTTGTGACTGAGTCCTATTTTGTGTGCAAAACCTAACACTCAGTGTGTATGTACATCTTAAGTACATCACTTGTAAACAAAAGACGAACATAAATTCGTAACATAAGTTCATGATTATTACAAATACGTACTTAACATCCAATTGGCGATACTTTTTTCAAACTTCATCCATCCAACAGATTGCCTACACTGGGTACATCGAAAACGCAATTAAACGGGTTTATCCGAACGTCTGTAACATCCGCTAATAGGACAACTTGGAGCGATATTCCAATGACACTAGTGTTAGTACAACAATTAAACGAGTTTATTGAAAGCGTGAAACGGCTCCCTGGTGGTCCATGAAACACGTTACGCCCGGAGTCAGTTTGTTTAGAAATTGATAAATGAACCCATGGACTTCATTTGAGGACAGCGTCGGAGGCCCGTCCTAAAGCAGCAACCAGATAACCTACTTCAAGCATTATTTCATAAGCGTGATTATAAAAACTTTTTTTTTTTACAGATGTTGTAGATGATTTTTCTGTGACTATTTAAAAGAAAACTGGGTACTTTCCTGTTGACCTCTTACCGATACAAAACACATAGAACGCGTTGAAATTGGGGGTATTTTGGTTTTGTTATTTATATCGTCTATTATAAGCACCACTACGCACTTTATTTGAACTCGTATACAATGTATATCGATCATAGACACCAAAAATACCGCGTTGGTAAGTGATAAACACTTTTAATACAAATATCGACCATTTACGTTTCGAAAAAGTACTGAGGCAACAATTACGTTATGTCTCTTTAGACCATTGTCATTGGTTAAGCCCAAATGCGTGCGTTAAACTTTCTGAGATGGTGACAACAGTTCATTTCATGTCTGTGATTGTATAAAAACATCTTTTTTACATCGTTCTGTGAAGTATAGCACCGAGATTCTTTACTTCCCATAAAGCCGTCGCCTCCAGACGACGAATTGTTTGGGTTACGGGGTATAGTGCAAGAAACAGACAACAATGCAGGTCCAAGAAACCACCCTTGTCTTTTAGTACCCGATGTGAAGCACCTACTTCATCACACCTCGGTTCCACGGCTCATGCTGAAGAAGAGAAAGGAGAGCTGGATAAAGGTTGGACGGGCGTCAAACCTGCAACCCATGAGTTCTGGAGTAAACACAATATTTTTGCAAACAAATGATCCCCACACTTGAAATACGGGGCTTTATGCATGTCCGTAAGGTGTCGTCACTTGATAAGCCTGTTCAGTCCGACTCGACTGGATTTTCGTTTAGAAGAGACTGCCTTTAATCGAAAAATTCCATAAAAGTGTCGTCCCTTATAAGCATGTAGTTCGGACTGCACATGCTAATCTGGGACGCCAATGCATTATGTCCCGTTTTTCCAAAGCGAGGCCTCAAATATGTTAGAAAATAACTTAATGAACTGTTGTTTACTGTGGCGCATCTGGATAACGTAATAAAAAAGTGACAAAATATTTAAGTGGCTTGTCCATTTTCCTTATTTTTGCCATGCGCTGGTGAATACTAATGTTACGTTGGTCTTGGTTCTTTTCGATGACAAAAATGGTCGGGCCTCCCTTCACTATGCACTAACTAAATTCTTATTTATCATAACAGGGGGAAATAAAAGAGTTTACTTTCCACCGTCAGTATTTGCACAACGGAAGTCCTATCAGTAGCCGCTGAGTACACTCCGGTCACATTTCAATTCAAATTAATGTGCCTAGATATGGTCGTATCACTTTCCGCAAACAAGCTGAATAAACACCGCCTGTTTGATTTCTTGATTTGATTGTCAAAGGGCATTTTTCAATAAAAAAACGCATTTTATAATCGGTATTTACATATTTGCATTCAAAAGGGACGTGTACATTTGCAAGACGTTAGCGTTTTCAGACATTGTATGGTAAAATATCGCCAGTGTCAACAATTAATACAATGTACATGTATTCTTTGACGTGGTAATTGCAACTAAATTACATTGAATGTGAACGTCAGTATTTTATTGCATATAATTAGACATTAATGCATGAAATGCACATACAGTACTCAACAATACAATCAAACGAATGCACATACAGTACTCAACAATACAATCAAACGAATGCACATACAGTACCCAACAATACAATCAAACGAATGCACATACAGTACTCAACAATACAATCAAACGAATGCACATACAGTACTCAACAATACAATCAAACGAATGCACAT
>VMBQ01003798.1:20673-33568 GCA_007657795.1 Dreissena rostriformis | reverse complement strand
GAAATTTTCTATAAACTGTACATATAGTGCAATTCTTGTCCGGGCTATTTCTCCCCAACTACTGACTGGAATTCAATGAAGCTTTATGGGAAGCTTAACTACCTTGAGGAGATGCGCATGTTATTAGTGGGTTCTGGTTAGATGATTTATTTAGAGAGTTATGGCCCTTTGAAATTTTTAAGTTGCTAAACCATCCATCGTATTATTTTGTCCAAAGTTATGCCCCTCAAGACGTTTCCTTTTATCTGAATATATAGTGCAATATTGTGACAAAAACAAACTTTGGGGAGCATCACCCGTCTCCGACGGTTTCTTGTTGTAGACATTAACTTGAGAAGATTTAGTTTATTCAACTTTTGGTTAATGTTAACAGGCATTACATTTTTGTATGCCCACGTCCTTGCCCATGGCATCAACTGATGCCAAGAGGCATAGAGAGATTGGCCTGTCTGTTCGTCCTACGTAAGAGATTAATTTTAGATGAAATGTTTCCTATAACATCAATATAATTTCTTTCATTTAACCTGTAAGGTTCCGATATCTCTCAAATGGGTTTCAATCCCCAATTCTTTGCATAGACTGTTCAAAGGCTGTGATCCCAGTTTTGATCATGTTATGTTAACAGTAAGTATTTTAAAAGTATTGAATAATAACAAGAATTTCTCTCCTTATAAGACTTTCTGGAGTTTCATTGTTTGCTACATTTCCTACAAACCTTTGATACTTGAAGGGAATTCATATCCCAACACTCTCAACACACTCATCACCTGACCCCATCTTGACCTTAACACTGACCTAATTTTTGACTTGTTCATGAGGTCCAAATTCTTGGTTTACCACAATGACGTGTTTTGTCTAACATTAATACCGCCTGCTACAAAGCTTTGATACTTGCATGGATGTTGTCACTATGTTGAACACTATCAACAAATACACATCTCCTGAACTCATTTCAATCTTGATATTGAGCTTATCTTGGACTAAGACTTATTCAAATGGGCTAATTATTCAATACTGACAAGGCTTCCGATGGGGGCATCAGCGTTTAATGAACCCACCATCTTGTTTTCTGCTTAATTGCTCTGATCACTGGGGAGTATGATCAATTTAGCTTTGACTCTCAGACTTGAAAGTGATGGTTTCTTAGGAAAAATTGACAGTCAACTGAAAGACTTAAAAACCTGTTTACCCGTAGATTTATATATTAAATTATTTTGACATCAGTGGTTTGCTGTAAGGCTGGTAATTTGTGTTACAGTTAACAACATCTGTGTTACCCCTTATTTTTTTCCTTTTCTTAACATTTTATACATCCAGTGTTTATATAATATAGCTATTTTAACACTAATAATTTTATTATAATTAAACAAACAATTGGTTGACTATGCAGAGTCTTAAGTCATCAAAAGGGATTTTACTAAATGGAAGATCAATTTATCGTATATGATACATCTGGCTAATTGATGTGACATCAGACACTGTCTAGTTGTTCGACTGATGTGCTTCCTTGTAATTTTGTGAACTGTAATCCCTTGGTTCACTTCCAGTTGACACTGTTCCGCCAGAGGAGGATGCTGCACAAGAGATGGAGAAACAACTGTATCCTTGGCTGTATAACTCTTTAACTGTAAACAATAAGCTTAACTTACAATTAAAAGAATTATAGCCTTCTCATTTAAAGTGTACTGGTAAGAGGCTGGTTTCTAGACAACAGTATTACAATGGAGTGGTTTTTTAATATTGGTATTTAGTAACCAATGTTAGTATTTGATCATTAAATTCAAACAAATTATTAAAGAATGTGTATCAAGATGATGAAGCTGTATTATTTATAATGATATAAAATGTCAGCTGATCATATATTTTTATTATCCCCCGCCAAAGGCAGAGGATATATAATTGGCATTGTCCATCCATCATTCCGTCTGTCATACAATTTTGAAATTTGCGGGGGGTATCAATTCAATGATTTTTATTGTTGTAAAAGCATTTCTTACATAAACAATCACTGCTTAAAAAAAATCCAGAAAATACTACATGTACCCTATTGAGGGTCTTTTTTACCGTATATATTAACAATTGACATTTAGCTTGTTAATTGTAAGGTGAAATGAAGTTATTATGAACTCAGGATGTTAAGTTCAAAGTTTTTTCATTGAAAGCATTTATAAAACTGTCCCAAAATACCGGTAAGTGCATTTTTTAGTAGAAATACTTTCAATTCAGTATACGTTTCTGTACAGTACTTTTCATAATGGAATATATTGACCAGTCCATTTTGCACACTAATACTTTTTTAACATGTATCATTGTATGATATCCAGTGCTCCTGCTGGTTCAGCATTTTGTTTAGCTAAATTTAACTTGATAAGACTTGATTGTTGTCATTTTGGGTATTTAAAGTGGTTTATTGAAGAAAAAGCTGCAGACAAATGGAAATTTGTAGCTATTGGTTAATTTGGGGAAAGCTAGTGTAAGCCTGAGTTCATGAGTTTTCGTTTGCCNCCACAACATTTCATCCTGCAACATTCTTTTCATTGAAATATGTACTTATCATTACAAACTTTCATGTAAATATTGAAACCTTGACAAGCAGAAGACCGAAAACACCTCAGACCACCAGCAAAGCATCAAAACCCAAAGAGAAACGTACTCCAAGAATAGAAGATGCCGGCATTTCACAGGCTACACTAGAGCTACTTGCAAACTTTGACAAGAATACAAAGTTAGGGACAAAAACAAACACAGAACATGAAGGAAAGACACCAGGGAGATCTTCAAGGAGGTGAACACAATTTCTAACTGTGTGTTACTAAGGTTGTTTTGATTCTATCTGTATAAGACAACTTAAAAAACTGTCTGACATGTCTGGCAAATATTTCGGATGTCTCTTTACAAATATGGTAACATAGCCAACACCTGTGGACAGGGAAATGTTATGTTTTAGCTCTCCTGAGCACAAAGTACTGATGTTTTTTTTGTGGAAAATCAAGCAAAATAGAAAGTTAATGTTAATAAACAGGCGATTGATTCTATTGACATGACTAAATGTGTAGGCTTAGTATATTAACTGTAATTATGGTCAGGCTTATTTAAACCTTTGGTTGATAGTAGTAACATTGGGCTTTACTTGTCCATAAAACATAAAGTCAGTCAGATTTTTTCAGAAGGCACATACAAATATAACCGAAAGTAACTGGGCCGATTTGTGTTGTTCACACGTTGGTAATGGCTCCAGATTTCTAAGTGGTAAAAAATGCTTTTAAGCAGTCGAATGTCCTGCCTATTATTGAAAACGTATTTTTCAACCAATCTTGATAAAACTTTGTCAGAATGTTTATCTTTACATTATGTATGCTGTGTTAGCATCTGGGTCATTGTCATATGTGTCCAAAATGAAGGTCACTAGGTCATCTCTTAGAAAAACCTTGTTACCTTTCTTGAAGCCTTTTTTATGACTGAATCCTGATGAACCATGGTCAAATTGTTTATGTTGTCAATATGTAGGCATTATTCGAATCATGGTCATGCGTCTTAAAACTAGATCACTAGGTAAAAAATTCACAAAACTTTGTCAGAATGATTATCATCTAACTAGGTCAAGTTCTAATCTGGGTCACATGAGTCCCAAAATAAGGTCACCAGGTCAAACCGTAAAAAAAACCTACCCACTCTAGATTCCAAGTTTCATCAAGATTGAGTCATAAATGTGCCTTCTAAGAAGGCACATTTATAAGTCAATCATGATGAAACTTAGTTAATATGTTATCTTAACAATAATTAGGCCTGGTTCGAATCTTGGTCACGTGCTTCCAAAAATAAGGTCACCGGGTCAAATCTTAGAAAAACGTGTTATTTTGACTGAAGTACTGTTCAAAACAGTGGGGAAATTCAACAATTTTAAATCAAACATAATTATAGGGATCTTCTCATATTCACAATTAATGTACTAATTGTTTGAAGAACAATATATATCTCTATATTGCAGAATGTATGATGATGGAAACACCGTCAGATTACCGTCAGCATTTCGTCACAACGGTATTCTCACCACGCCTGGAATTTTTAGTGATCCTAAAAAATTCCATGAGACTGAAGCCTCATACAATCATGCAGGTAATATTCAATAATGCAGGTAACATTCAATATAGCAGGTATCTTTTTCCAGTAAATTCCTGGTTTAACCGATGGAACAGATAAAATTGTGTCAATCAACTTAACACTGTTCTACGTGGTTTTGCTGAAATATATAATACATTCATAGATTGACTAAAGTTTTGCTCTTTGAAACTTTTATGCAAAAGAAAAAATCGGCATGTTCTGTGTACTTTTATATTGCAATGAAAAATTCCACGCTTTCCATGCAGATGATGTGTCATTGTGTGTAAGCACAATCATGTACATGTAGGTTAACACAACCAACATGCGCAATTGTAAAATTAATTTGTGATTGCCTTATCAATTTTAAGATATGCATTTTCAATTTTCAAATTTTTACACTATAGGGATTTGATATAAAATACAATGATTTTTAAAATGTTTAAAACTTAAATAGAATATTTTACATATTATGGATATAAAACATTATGCAAGGAGGTGACTAATTGGTATATAGGTAAATACTTGCGGCGGTCATGAATTTGCTTAATAGCGACAGCGTGAAATTAAATTCACACAATTTAAAAAATAAGTGAATTCACAGTATTTTAAATAAACCTCAAATAAACAGAATAAATCTTCACAATTTTACATTTTCACGCTTCCCAGGGTCGGTTGGGGTGTCACTTTCCATCAGAATTCTAATTCCACTAAGTCTTCCAATTAGTTTGTCTGAGTGTCAAACATTTTACCCAATAATTGTTATCCATTATACTCCTGTATATTTTTGCTTTGGTCTGTCCAGTACATCATTATTTTAAGCTCACCCGTGCACTAAGTGCCACATGTCAAGTCTCGTGCGTAAAAAACATTGAGCTCATTACCACTCTAGAGGCCACATTTTTCAGCCAATCTTTATAAATTTTCGTCAGAAATTTTATCTTGACAATAGGCCAGGTTTGAATCTGGTTCACAAGCGTCCAAAACCAAGGTCACCAGGTCAAATCTTAGAAAAACCTTGTTTCCACTGTAGAAGCCATATTTATGACTCAATCTTGATGAAACTTGGTCAGAAGGGTTTTCTTGACATCATCTAGTCTGAGTTTGAATCTGGGTTACATTCATTGTAAAACTATGTCAGCAGGTCAAATCTTAGAAAAATAAGTTACAACTGTAGAAGCCATATTTATAACTTTATCTTGATCAAACATGGTCAGAATGTTTATCTTGACAAAGTCAAGGCCATGGTTGAATGTTAGCCAATTGTATAAAAAATAGGCAACCAGTTCAAGTCTATGACAATTGATGTACCTTCAAGTCAGGGCAGCTCTTAGGGCCCTCATGTTTCCGTGTGGAGTCTCAGGACAAATGACCTAATTTAAATAAAATGTTAAATAAAGCATCCCTATGGGTTAGACATGCACCCGATTTCAATAACAAGGCCACAATGAGGTCAAAATGAGCATTGCCAAACTTACATCATTCTGTTTTAGAGATATTCATGTTCTTACTTACACCACTTAATTGAGACGGGCAATTACTTCTTTCAATGTTTCTCATATTTCTTGCAGTTCTTGCTAGCCCAGTTGCCCCAATGTTCGAAACTGAGGACAGTCAGGAGACGAAATTTAATCCAATCAGCTCTCTGAAATTCGAGGACAAGCCATCTCACACGCCGGAGTCCCCAAAATTGATGACCCCGGGCTTAAAAAAATTCTTAAACAGCATGAAAAAGCAGGATCACACCCATGGGGAGGGAATGGACCATCATTCAAGCAAACGGCACGTGAATGTGGGGTTATTTCAGTCGGAAGTGAAAACTGAGTCGAAAGCCTATGGGAAATCGTCTTCGGCCTACGGAACTGGCTTACCCAAGAGTCCAGATCTTACATATAGCTTAGAGGTTTGTGTGCTGTATTATATAAGTGATTAAAATTAGTGATTAATATTCATAGTCTTATTGACAGAAGTTCCACCCTTTTGACAGGATTTTGTGATGGCACAAAGGATGGCACAGGGGTTCCCAAGAGTTGAACAATCACCTGCAGGGTACCACCAATGTGGGTGTGTTCTTTCTTTGGGACTACCCAGTTACTTGATGTCGCTGTCCCTGACTTAATGTGCAAGTAATGCTTGCTTTTAATGGTACAATTAAGATTTTGAGAAGATGAAAGTAAAATTTTGTCCAATGTGTTTGGCAGAATGAACATTATTTATGTAATAAAACTACTTTGTATGATAAAAAAGAAAGTAAGTTATTGTTTAGCCGTACAAAGTAGTTTTATTGCATTAATAATGTGCAAAGTTACTGTTTTACCTCACAAAGTAATTTATAACCTAAATAATGTGCATTTAGCATCACATATTTGGACATAATCAATTTCAAGAGTCAAGTATCTGCTTGGTATTTCTTTAGTGAATACAGTAGTTCCTGCTCATCCCTTGGTGAGGATACCCCCTGAAGCCTGCGTTGTTTTTTCAGGCACTGTCCGAAATGACAGGGATGTTCCGCTTTAACCCGATGCCCCAGACTCCCACAATGCCGCCTTCCCTGCAGATGGCGTCCAACAAGGAGAACTTAACCCCAACCGAGCCTGAACTGTTGTCCAATCGAATTGGGCGCTCTAATGATCTCCCGCCTTCACCGAAACTTTTCGGAAATTACGATTATTTGAAAACTAAATAGAACCTGTGTGTTCAGCAACAATTTTTTTGTGAGATATTAGCCTTCTGCTGAATTAAGACTAAACATTATTCATGTGTGTGTAGAATGTGTTTTTTTTATGCCTCCGGTAGGGTGGCATATAGTGATCGCACTGTCCGTCTGTCCTTCTGAAATTCCGTCACACTTTGCGTTTAGGTTTCGAAAAATGCTCACAACTTCTATGTCCCTTGAGATATAACCTTCATATTTGGTATGCATGTGTATATGGACAAGGCCTTTCCATACGCACAAAAATTTTGACCCCTGTGACCTTGACCTTGAAGTAAGGGTCTGCGTTTAGGTTTCAAAATCTGCGTTTAGGTTTCGAAAAATGCTCATAACTTCTATGTCCCTTGAGATATAACCTTCATATTTGGTATGCATGTGTATATGGACAAGGCCTTTCCATACGCACAAAAATTTTGACCCCTGTGACCTTGACCTTGAAGTAAGGGTCTGCGTTTAGGTTTCAAAATCTGCGTTTAGGTTTCGAAAAATGCTCATAACTTCTATGTCCCTTGAGATATAACCTTCATATTTGGTATGCATGTGTATATGGACAAGGCCTTTCCATACGCACACAAATTTTGACCCCTGTGACCTTGACCTTGAAGTAAGGGTCTGCGTTTAGGTTTCAAAATCTGCGTTTAGGTTTCGAAAAATGCTCATAACTTCTATGTCCCTTGAGATATAACCTTCATATTTGGTATGCATGTGTATATGGACAAGGCCTTTCCATACGCACACAAATTTTGGCCGTCCGTCCGTCTGTGTGTCCGTCCAAAAACTTTAACGTTGGTCATAACTTTTGCAATATTGAAGATAGCAACTTGATATTTGGCATGCATGTGTATCTCATGAAGCTGCACATTTTGAGTGGTGAAAGGTCAAGGTCATCCTTCAAGGTCAAAGGTAAAAAAAAACAAAAAACATGTGCATCTCATGGAGCTGCACATTTTGAGTGGTGAAAGGTCAAGGTCGTCCTTCAAGGTCAAAGGTAATTTTTTTTAATTTTTTTTCAAAGCGGCGCAGTAGGGGGCATTGTGTTTCTGACAAACACATCTCTTGTTTCACCTCAAATTAATTTTAGTGTGTTGCTAATATTGGTTTTACATGCATGAAATACAGTATACTATGATAGTGTCATTGTGTACTTGAATTTATCCGACGAGTAAAAGAAAGGTTTACATGGAGAGGCTTGCCGAGCCGTGCAGGCCTTTAAGTGATCAGTCGGATAAATTCAAGTACACAATGACACTTGCATGGTATTCTATTTATCCTTCAATAGTTATAGAAAAAATCTTTAGTTAGACAATCAAAATATTAGCGTTGAATTGCTAAATGTAATAGCCAAACAGATTAAATAAAGTGACTCAAACCTTGTGTAAATATCAAAATTATTTGTAATCTTTCCCAGTTACGCCACTCATAATAGTCCTTGACAATTCAATTCAAAGGTAGAGTAACAAGACATTATATCTATATGCCTCGATTAAAATCTTATCAGCATTAAGAATATTACACACTCAAGTAGTACACAGGAGGTTTTGTACAAACTTAAATTCAAAGCAAAGACCAAACACGAAGATGGCTGCCATTTGAAACATAGCAAAACGTGCACCCTTATGTCAAGCATGATGCAGCATTTATCCCGGCCGATATTGTGAATTTTAGTCTATAAAAACACTCTTCTTCAACTCTTCTTTTGACACATATTTTACTAGCTGGCATATAAAAGTCCAACCTCTACTGGCTTATGCTCTATTCACCAAAGGTTTCTTATGGATTAAAATCATCATGTTTATTATTCCCCGCCAAAGGCGGAGGGATATAGAATTGGCGTTGTCCTTCCGTCTGTCACAAAATTTTGAAATCGGCGGGGGATATCAATTCAACAAATTTGCTTGTTTTTGTCTAATTTTGTTTGCTTCCATGATGAGTTGAAAATCTGTACCTGGCATACACAATGCATCCCCCTTTTCCATGTTAAAACAGTTGATGAAAGCAGGCAATTCTTTGTGGATAGACATTCTTTGATCAACTAACAAAGGAACGACCTGTTCAACAAAGAAATTACTCTTTATTAAATTCTACTTCAATTCCCGTAGAAAAGTAAAACAGAAATTCACCACAATTATAAGATTAAAACACTCGTTTAAGTCACTGACACTGTTCTCAATCAGTAAATTGTTCAACAATTTTTTTTAATTTAATATATCACATTATTCGAGTACATTCTACATCATTACAGACATCTACAATGCAATCTAACCGGTTTCGTTCGAGTCCTATAGTCGGTTTCGTTCGAGTCCTATAGTCCAACACTTTTATTAACATTTTATAATGATCCATCATTAACACACAAATATGTCATATTTTAATGCAACTGCGTTGCAAAATGCCCAGACAATCGCATCCTTCAACTGAATTAATGATGCAATTCATAAACGTAATGTTAGCAGGAAAGCACGCAGTGTGTTATTATTCTTATATGGTACATTGATTTGGAATGTATTCATTCAATGCATGTGTAACGGCATATTGAAATTTAAGAACAAATGAATGAGGATGCTGATAAATTTTAACAAGTTAAATCAACAAAATGTCTTAACTTCATTCGACCTTTAACCTGAAGTGAAAGGCCAAAAAAAGTAGTCCGCAATGTTCATGTAGTAGCAGTGTAAAGGCTGGAAGGGGTGTGAAGCACAAGTTTACACAACAACCTGAGTTTCCTTCTATAAAATCATTTAGCTGTAAGATATTTAAATGGTGTAAGGAGTCACCAGTTCATATAAGTGAAAAACCCATGTTCATTATACATTGTGTTGATTGTTTTAGCATACCTATAAGACACAAAGATAAAAACACAATCTTTTTTTTTACAGTTTATAAAATGACCCAGTGACATTGTATAATAAATCACTTTTTTTTTTTAACGAAGAATATTGATAAGACACACAAATAAATAATCAAATTCATTTATACAGTTTATAAAATGATCCACATTGTATAATATAAACACTTGTACAGAAAATTTTCAAAATCAGTACACTACATAAGCAAAGTGAATATAAAAAGCCACCAGCTTTGATGATTTTTGTTGTGGGACACTCAAGGCATAGCTAGTCCACTCAGCTTTTTTATATTGAGAATTGCTTTGAATTTCTGTCACATCCTGTACACAATACTTGTTAATATTTAAGAAGGAATAAGCCTTAGTTAGATATAGTTTGCATGAAAACTTGATGATGGGAACTTAAGAAGTTTACAACTTTTCTAGATCTCATTCAAAATAAAAGTTGTGTTGAACCATTTGAAGGGAGGGGGTTTCTTCCTCTTCAAAGTGTTCATACAATCCCACATTGCTGCAAGCATTTTTGTGACATAAAATTGGGACTTCGAGATGCAAGAGCGGTAACAACAAGATTATTTGACAGATCTACCAATATGAGAAAAGCAATATACTTGGTATAATTAATGGGGCAGGTGAAGTGTCATAATCAGTGGAATAATTCATAAAGCAGTTCTTCACAGACTTGGCACATTTTCAAATTATTGATTAGTTTAAAATACAGACCAAAACAGATCGTCCTCTGGAAGACATTACCCACGAGATTCTATTTGTTCTTATAGTTAACAACAGTGGTTACATACAGAGATTCTATAAGAAACAGGACATCATCCAGTACTTTCAACTTAACACATGACATCTAAACAAGAACCAAGTTGCAAAAGGATCCCGTTTAACTGTACTTGTTGTTTTCAATAATAAAGGATGTAAAAGAATGAAATAAAAAATGGACTGGCAAAAAATGCACTATACCTGAAAGTAACATGGATTTCATTCATAAGTTTTTTTAATTGATGATATTTTTGTTAAAAGGGCAAGCTTACTTTCACATGCCCTGTCTTCAAAATACTTGATAGGATAAATGATACAGACAAAACAGAAACTAGTTATTTTAAAATCTACAAATATGCTATAAAATGATTGAAATCTTTTTTGTCCCTTATCTAACTATTTTTATCCCTGGAAATAAATAATCCACATCAGTCCATGACAAAGATACATTTTTTCCCACATAGGTATTACATTATTACTTTCCATTATATTACAGTATATATTAATATTATATTACCAGGGCTGGTAACTACCCACAGAATACAAAGTTTACTACATTTCCCACTGTTTCACTAAGTTACACTACATATATAAATATTATTTTCTTGCAGTTGCATAATTGGCATTAAACCAATCTACAGTTTCCTGGATAGCTGAAAATGAAAAAAAAAATACATATAAAATACTTCATTCCAACATAGAACATTTTTGACAACATAGAACATTTAGGACAACATAGAACATTTTTGACAACATAGAACATTTTTAAAATATGAACATTCTATGATTTGTGATGTGACTAAAGCTACACTTTAAATAAAAATTGAACTTTCGCATGCTAATTCACTTCAAATTGTATTCTTGTAAACAAACTGTAAAAGGTAAATTCTTTAAGATAATGTTCTGTACTTACCTTGACCAAAAGGCGTAAACTGGAATTCTGGTAAATACTGTCTCAGTTTTTTATTGGAAGCTGTTTTCTTAAACTGCCCATCTGACTTGGTGGTGTCAAAAACAACGTTCCCCTTGAAGTCGAAGGCTTTCAGAACTGACATTGCTGCGTCCTTAATGCTCACTTCATCTTCCTCTCCAACTGGAATCAGGAATAAACATGTAATATGAGCCTCATTCTGTGAAGTACTGGCTTATCAGAGACGACACTTTCCATCTTTACTGAAGACTCGCTAAACAGGACTTCCTTTAAACAAAAACTACCATAAAAGCAGAAAGTGTTGTCCCTGATTAGCCAGTGTAAACTGGACATGCTAATCTGGGAGGACACTTTAAGCACAAGCATTAAGCCCCGTTTTCTCACAGCGAGGCTCATTCATATGTTACACCTAGGAATTATTTTGTTTTGAATGTTGAAGTTGTTCAAAACTGACAAAACTGCTTTTGAATGCCACCCATTTCAGACGATGTGCAGATGGGTGGTGTGAGGAAACTAGATTTGCCCTAGTCAATACATCAGGCATTAGTGTCGACCTTTCTGAATAAGTGAAACTGCTAAAACAAGAAACTTTCAAGTTAAATTGTGCAACTAGGTATTACAAGAGTGCCACTGTCACAAAGATGCACCTGACAGTAAAAAAATGTTTGGGTTAAGAGTTGACAAAGTCTAAAATGATTCGTCTTATTTTAAATTGGACCTAAAATTTTGACAACAAAAATTGTAGATAAATTAAACTGGTTGTTTTTGTATATATAACTATTTTATGAATCACTCATCCTCAAAAGGTGTTGGCTTAATTGGTCATTACAATTTTAAGCAATTAGTCCCTGATTAAACAATAAAATTTGTTTTTTTTTTGTGCAAAACAAGTGATGTGTTTGAGAAACACTATGCCCCCCTTTTGAGCAATTTTGACCCATATATTTGACCTTTGACATTGAAGGATGACCTTGACCATGACCTTTCACCACTCAAAATGTGCAGGTCCATGAGATACACATGCATGCCAAATATCAAGTTGCTATCTTCAATATTGCAAAAGTTATGACCATTGCTAAAGTTTTGAGACAGAATGACAGACAGACGGGCCAAAAAAATATACCCCCTTTTCTTCGAAGAAGGGGGCATAAAAACAACACACACAACATCAGCAACAAAATTTGACATGAAAACAGTAACTAGAAAATAGCAATTGTCATTGAACTCCACCAAACACTTAAACAAGAGGGCCATCAGGCCCAAGGCGCTCACCTGAGAGCCAAAGGAATTAGACTATTCTGAAAAAATGTAAGCTGATTCATGACGATTGGACCAAAAAAGTGTGACTTAACATGTTTTTTTTATATTTGACCTATTGACCTAGCTTTTGAGCTCATATGACCCAGTTTAAATCTCTGCCAAGATTTCATTGGGACAAATGTTCTGACCAAGTTTCATGAAGATTGGCCAATAAATGTGGCTAATATAGCGTACACAAGTTTTCACTCTATCCAAATAAGGACAACTGCCCCCCCCCCCC